>JAQPPZ010004352.1:0-12915 GCA_028583015.1 Wollemia nobilis | reverse complement strand
ATAAGAGCAAGTATCCCAACAAGTTGAGCAAATAAAAGCTGCCTGAGCTTGAATCCCTGGAATTCTCAGCATTCAAAAACCATCTAGGTGATCCTCATTACGGGTTTAGTGGACAATCTACCTGGAAATGGCGGTATCCTAAACACATGAAGATATGTCTATCACATTAGCTTTGTGTGTGAGTAGACCAATGTTTGCATGTGGATGAGCTAGCTTATGGTACCTTAGATTGTCCCATAGATTAATATTACTACATACAACAATGGAGTTAGTGGAGCTAATTAGGTGATCCTCAGTATAGGTTTGGTTGATAGCCTAACTGGCACTGGCGGTATCCTGAAAAATACCACATAAATGAACTCAATTGCACACACAGGGATGTGAAATAACTTGGTTAAACTCAAGTCTGATTTATACCTTATTCAAAAGTCTTGTAAGATAAATGTAAAGTCTTGGCTAGTTAGTTAAAACATCTGAATCTCATAAAACCTTAACTACATTTTAAAATAACTGGTACATTTCATTACTTAAATCACCATCAAAAAATATGAAAAATACCAAAATAAAATTATCACATGCAAAGTCATTCCACAAAGCAATCACATCGTACAAAAAGCCAGTAAATCCTGTACAGTCTATGGTGCCATCGCCAAAAATCACAAATTCAATTCATCCATTCCATTTGCATATCATATAAATTAGAAACATTAGCATTCATTGCAACATATCCATACATAATATAAATTAACATGCATCCATCAAACATCAGTCACTATGCATAAAATCAAATCACAACACGTGCATAAACAAAAGAAAGTCATATGTATATATATATCATCAAAAATGCCCATAGGCTACAATAAACCGGTCCTCTGACCTTGCAATAACGCAAAAGCTCAAAAACCCCAAAGCCTAGGGCGTCGACCACCATGATCACGCAGGATCGGTGCGACAGGAACTACCCCCCGTGGTGTGGGTCCTATGGGACCCCTTAGGGTGGCTACTACTAGCCCCCGCATCACGCCTACTAGTGCCTCCCTCATCCAGTCACCTACGTTGTGAGGATGCTGACTGCTCGGTATTGCTCTCTCTCATGTGGTGCGACGATCCACCTCCACTAATCGTAGGGATCTGCCCATCGAGGCAGATAATCTCCACCTCTAGCTCAAACCAATGCCGAATCAAGTCCATCTCCTACTGATGAACTATCACAAAGTTCTCGTCGTGCTGCACCAATGCCTTCTCCCTCTCTGCCAGCTGCATCCGTAAGAGATCCATATCCTGCACAGCATCTGTATCCCCATCCCTTAGATGGTATGCATCCAATGCATTCTCCCTCTCTTCCAGCTTCATCCATAGGAGATCCCTCTCCTGCAATGCATCCCCGAGCTCCTCATCCCATCTTCGGAGCACCCTCTCCAATCATGCTATCTCAGCGTGCAACCCTACCTTCGTATCCTCCGAGACTGCCTGAGGCATCGACATCTTCGAAACGGTAGCCTACTCTAGCTCCCACTACTTCGGGACATCTTGCATCTTCGAATGCTCTAGAACCCCAAAATCCTCACCCACCTCATCAACCTCCACCATGTCTGCATCATCCAACAGAGCACCCCAACCCTCTCCTGGTGCCTCTGCACCCTCCTCGCCTGCTGCTACCTCTGGACCCCCTAGAGGCCCCTCACCTCGCCATCGCCACAACGTCCACCATTGCTCATACTCAGTAGTAACCTCGATGTCATCCATGTCTAGGATGTCAATTACTGTATCTGACTCCTCGCCTAGCGGCTCAATGATCGACCAGGCTAGAGTCCTCTCGTCGCCCCGATGTCGATAGATCAAGGGCTCACCAAGCAATCCCTGGCACACCCCAAATTATCGCATCACCTGACCATACGGGAATAACTCCTGCTCGGTCTCGTGCTGCCCAATCAGCCACCTCCCCCTACGAACCCACCGGAGCCACTCCCCAGCCTCAGGCCAAGCTAGACAATCTAGGTATGGCCACCAGACTACCTCCCTAGGAGCAAGCCATGAGAAAGCATCAGCGTAGTGCCCCATGACACCTACCCATCACCGAATGTGCCCTCGCTCCTCTGACCGATGCCACAGTGCCCCATACCCAATCTCTCTATCTACCATCTCCACCCGAGTCATCCACGACAACCCCATCGGCCTCTCCATAGCTATGTGCTACCAATCCCAGCACTGTAACAAGTAACTGCATCCAATACCATTTTGCCTTCGATAGCGGACATCGTACAACTCATGGTAGAGTTATGCCAGCAGTGTCTGACCCCATCTCATAATCAAGGGCTCTATGGTCGGACACTCCACCAACCTGAAGACCACCTCCAGCAGGTTCCACGGGAACCTCATGCCCGAAGAGTCGGGCAACAACATGTTGGAAATGAGGCTCATTAGTAATGCATGCCTCACTCCCAACACACCCCTCTCTAGCCACCACCATACCAAAATTCTGCCAATATGGTAGTCGCCCTCTGCCCTCTCCACTGGGATTTCCACACCCAACTCCTCCCCATGCCCGAAGCATCACGTCAGTATAGTTGTCCGTTGATCACGCGGTGTCATCCTAATCGGTAGCCCGTCTATCGAAATTCATAGAATCCGATAGATGTCCTCTAGAGTCACTGTCATCTCCCCTGTTGGGATATGGAAGGTATTGGTGTAGGGTTCCCATAGGTTGATCAGTGTGGTCAGGTACACCCGATCCCCCACCACCGGCTCTAGTCGCATCACATGCTTGAGCCCAAGGGTGTCAAGCCATTCCCAATCCGCCAAAGTCAACGCCCTCGGGCATCAGAGAACACCGTTGACTGACGGTACCGGCTCTTAACCACCTAAAAAACAAAAACAAAAAAAACATTAAAACATGATAAACTGTACAACAATAACATGAATATACAACAATGCATAAAAAAAAATGTACAGCTAAAAACAAACAAAACAGTCAAACAAAAAATTGTTAGTACCTAGGGTTTTTAACTCTAAAGTTCAACTGATAAATAAACACAAAAACAATTTCAAATTAAAAAAAAAAAAAACATTTTTCAGTCTTAGGGTTTTTAACTCTACGTTTCAACTGATAAATAAAAACAAACAAAACAGTCAAACAAAAAATTGTCAGTACCTAGGGTTTTTAACTCTAAAGTTCAACTGATAAATAAACACAAAAACAAATCAAATTCAAAAAAACATTTGTCAGTCTTAGGGTTTTTAACTCTACGTTTCAACTGATAAATAAAAACAAAAAAATCAAAATCAAACTAACATTTTTTGGTTAACCTAGGGTTTATAACTGAAGTTAACAAAAATACAAAAATCAACATAAAAACAATTTTTCTAAAGCTAGGGTTTTGCTCTTAGTTTAACCTAGGGTTTTAGTTTTAAAAAAACCAATAAAAAACATCGCATTTAAACCTAGGGTTTCTTATAACCTTAACAAAAATACAAACAAAAAATAAAGAAACATTTCTTTTTAGCCTCGGGTTTTACCTTAGTTTAAATGGAAAAACAAATTCAAAATAAATTGCGATTTTAAAACTATAAAATAAAACACAAGCTAACTAAACGAGAAGGAGCACTTACCGGTCTCGCTTCGGCTCCACCGCTCGATCCGGTTCATGAACTCATGGCATCAGGAAAAATTCGACAGTGCTTCGCTTTGCAAACTCGACCTCCTCCTCCGCAGAGCTCCAAATCGCTAGAAAAATCGAATGCAAATGAGCCCAAAACCTAGTTTTGGCCCTTAAATAGGCTTTTTATCCTGTAATCGTTCCACCCTAGGATGAGCGCTCTAGTTGGTGCTCGTCCCACCCTGGGACGATTACAAAACTGGTATTCATCCCACCCAGGGACGATTACAGAGCAAAATTTTCAAAAATAGCAAAAACTACACAAAATGCACAAAAACAAGCAATAAAATTGTCCAATAAGAGTGCTTTTGCACTTGACATTTTGGGCATGCAAAATAAACGTCGGGGTCACAAATCCTCACTATCTTACTCCCTAAGAAGGCTACCATAGCCAAAATGCTCCATGGGAGGACGGCTTGTCGAGAATTTCATCCCCAAATGGCATCACCAAAAAGGTCACAACCCACCCAACAATAGCAATAACATTGCCGAACAAAGGCGCCTTTGTGCCTGATATTCTTGGCATCCAAAATACACGTCGGGGTCACAAATCCTCACTATCCTACTCCCTAAGAAGGCTACCATAGCTAGATCACTCCACGAGAGGACGGATTTTTGAGAATGTCATCCCCCCACAGCGTCCCAAAAAGGGTTCAAACCCACCTAAAATAGGTCAAAATTTTTGGAAACTACTTAAGCATTCAACGAAAAACAACTGTAGGCACCCTTACATAAGTCATCTTGGGTCAAGAGACTCGTCTCTTTTCTCATGTTGGGCATTCCCTCATCGATTTTTCACTTGAGGGGGTAGTCACACTTAGTCACCAATCAACAAAAACACACCCAATCAAGGAAATGGCACGCATTCAAAAGATCATTGACAAAGACAATCATGCTCTTGCTTGGGCAGCAAACAAGCAATAATCACAAGTTGATCAAACACTTGGCATTCTAGAATCATGAACTCAAGGTTCCCACAAACAAAAGGTTGTGCCCTTTGCCTATTCATGACTAAACAATGTTCAAGCTCAAGTAACACCTCACCAAAAAAGGTTAACACTTGAATTAAGCTCCTTAGCTTGTCAAAAGCAAGGATTCAAGAATGCATGCCCTTTCCATACTTGGGGCATCAAGATTTGGTTAGGTTATTGAGAAACCCTAATCATTAGTGCTTTGGTTATCTATTTTTGCTCGGTGCTGCACCTTGCACAATGCTTCCCAAAAAGGGGCATTTGTAGACACCAAAACAACACCAATCTGATTATGTGATGACAAGCACTGATCGAATTGACATACATAGCCCCTAGGGTAGCCCCCAGAGGTTAAACAGTGGTCCTAACCACTCCCACAATAGTTTGGAAGGTCAGAGGTCAAATTGGAACCTTTTTAGCACTTTGCTCCCTACTCGTCCCACCCTGGGACGAATACAAACTGGTATTCATCCCACCCTGGGACGATTATCAGCATTCATCCCAGGGTGGGGTGAATAGCAGGTTTGACTAGAAAAAGTCAAACCTCGATAGGTCCGCCACTTAACTGCACCTTCAAGACATGCAATTGCGAGGAACGACTTCAAATCAGAGAGAGAGACTTTAGTCATGCATGCCTTGATTTTTGGAGGCCTCATGCAAGGAGACTCTAAATCAAGGAATAATATTTTCTCCCAAAATAGGACAAGCAACTCAAGTGGCACCCTCGCATGCGTATTCAAAGAGAGAGACCCTAGGTCTATAAATTGGTGAGTCTTCTCACCCCAAAAAGGAGAACAAGAAGAGGATTTGGAGCAACGAAGTGCTGCCAAATCAAACCCTTACCCTCATTGTGCTTTTACATCCTTGATCTCTCTTTTGGAAGGGAGGTTATTGGGTGATTATTGAAAGCTCAATCCGGACCCAAACCCAAAAATTTGGCCACAATATCCCACCAAATTTGTTTACACAACCCCATAAGAGGTTTTGGACCCATCCCAAGTGGATTGGTGCCAAAATTAAGTCCCAAACGGTGGGCGTCTTGCCCCCGGGCGCCCCTTGCACTATCGTAGTTCTAATCACCCCACCTCGGAGTGATTAGAAATATGTGGCATATTTCCCTAATTTTTCTTTTGCACTTGATTCTAGGTTACTTACATATGCTGTCATTTAAATTTCATGTGATTCTGACAAGTTTTGATCATGCTTTTATCATTTCCCGCTTTCACTAACATGCAGATAGCATCATCAGATTCTAGGTGATAGAGGCCAAATTGGAAAAATATGACCATCTGGGTCATCCCAAAATACCCCGTTTTACCTAACCCCAACTTTGTAGGTGATTTGGAGGCCTCTGGACCAAACATTTTGGAGGTGGCTTTCAGACAGGTTATGACAGTCCTAATCGTCCCACCCCGGAGCGATTAGAAATATGTGCAAGATTTCTAGACTGTTCCTTTTGCAGTGGCTTCCTGGTAATGTTTTATTGCTTCTATCAAATTTTTAGCTCATTCTGATATGTTTTAGTTATCATTTTAATCATTTTATGCATGCACTGACCGCAAGCCTTGGGGATCGCATGTTTCTCTCCATCCGCAGGTGCTACTAATCCTTTTCTGTTTCTCTAAACGTAGGATCTCAACACAAGAGTGGAAGCAAGGAACCATAGACATATTCACACAAGCGGCGATGATGTTTGGTCCACCCATTTTACATGTGGGCACGCGGAAGAAAGCGTATCAATCCATGGTGTAATAGAGCTCTACTTAACGCTCCTAGTCCCCAAAAGGGAGGAGACATATTGTAACCCAATTTTAAAGAAAATTAATAAAAAGGGTTGTATTTGAAATTTGCTTTCTATCTTGTTTCAATTGGTTTACGTTTCTCTCCTTTCATGCATTTCAGTTCATAGGACTTAGCGTTACGTTTCGCTTTTGCATACATCGCACTTGGCATTTCCGTTTTTGTTTCTGTATCCTCTTGCTTTCAACGAGGGATAACACCTGAGGCTAAATTTTTAAATTGGGTTAGGGGGGTTTGGAAAAATACTAGAGTTTTGGTAGTTGAGGCTATTCGAGGTTTGGGTAGGGGGTACATAGTAGTCTCCTTTACAAATCTCATAAAAAAAAACCCTCCAATATGAAACTTGGGTTATCTGTGGGTAAACTTGTTATCTGCAAGGTTGGTCTTTGGATTTTCATCCAAAGGGTCCCTCTAGGATAAAATACCCTATTTGGATAGAGTTGATATTTTTATCTCTTTCATGTCACCCCTTCATCAATAAAATTGTTGCTCTTCTTGGAAAGGTTTTGTGATCTAATCATATGTCAAAACAATTATCTAATTATAGAGTGCACCCTTGTATTTTTGTAGAAATGGACATATTCAAGATGTTGCCCCCTACCTTGAACTTAATGGGCCAAGTTTCTATAATGATCCTCTTCGCACGATTAATGAAAAGAATAACATATGCTAATAATTACATTTTCTTATGAGACAAGATAATGTTGATGGCTTCTTTGAGTGCAGGTTAGTCGAAGAAAGGTAATGAAGAGAATAAAGTCAGTGGAAAATATAAAAGGGGAAATGATGATTCGGCTTGCGAGCACATGGAAACTCGCATTTGCATATCATTTAGGTGCATTATTACGTGAGTTAATTTGGTTTGAATAGTGCATGCTGGAAATGAATGAGAATTTTTTTGAGGTGGTGATGATGATGGGAGCCACTAGTTTGAATAGTCATGTGATTGTGTGTTATTGATGCATGAGTGTGTATGACTAATTTATGAAATGCTTTATTGTTGGCTTGAATGATTAAAAGTGGTAAAGAATATGGTTTATTATTGGAAAAATTATCTTTAATTTGATTTGAGTAAATCTTATCCTTCTATTGTTATTACATTAGGGAAAGGTGATTTTTAAAAAGAAGAATAATTACTTTATTCCTTACCTTTTAAAAAAAGAAACGTTAAGCAAAGTGTGGTGGATGTGTTGTTTTGTTCACATCTTTGTTTTTAAATACTTATAAGGGTGTGGAAAAATAATGGATAAAGGGAAGTGAAGCTCCATGCAAGGCATTTATGGCAAACACCATGGGCGGTTGGAAGACCGAGTTTTCCTCCACAAAGAAAGTAGTGTTGTTCCAATGAAGATGCTTAGTGGGAAAGCGAAAAAATAAAAAAAATGTTATTTTTATTCATTACTTGCTATTGATGGGAGAAAGAACTTCATACTAGTAGGGAGTACATGATGTTTTTTTTAGTTAATAAAAATGTGGAGTGCGAAAATATGGGGGGAGCCATAATGTTGGATTAACAACACTGAGTTGAGAGGAGACAGAGGGAAGGAGACAAACAAAAAGGAGAATGGTGGAGGATTGAGTGCATTCAACTGGTGAGCGCAAAAATAAAGTGGATGTGATATTCAAAATAGGTGTTTGAACTTACAGGTCAGTAAAAATTGGCTTTTTCTGTGTGCAAACACTTTAGATTTCTTTTGTGAAAGAAAAATAAAGCCACTAGTATGAGAAATGAAACCTAGGTTGAAAATGGAAATTTGTTGGTTGTGTGAATTGTTCCATGTATGATGAACTATGTTCATCTGAATGTGTGGATGTAGAATAGTTTCTAAGTTCACTGTTATGAATTTCGAAAGATGAAAGCAATAAAAAACAAAAGATGGTTTTACTTGTTTTGAAAAACTTGACTATTGGATAATGTAATGTTTACTTGTATATACTTTGGTAGTGCTATGGATAGCCGGTGTGGGCTGGATTGTAGCAGCAAAAACAAAGTATTTTATTTAAAATGATTGTTGTAGACGTTGTTATGACATTGTCGTGTAGATTGCAACAAAAGGAATATAAATATCTAACTTGTTTAGAGTAAATTGAATATGTGGAATGGCTTTATTATAGTTTATTTTTAATGGAGAAGGCTTCTGTAATATCTGGTGTGAGAATATTTGGGAAACCCAATGCATTCTTGTGTGTGTATTCTGGTTAAATCTTAGATTACATGTTAGTTGCATGTTTAAATTGAGTTGCATATGATCCTTGGTAGATAACCTAAACTCTGATGAGAGTTTTGAATGACGTATAACGGTGGGTGTTGTGATGAAGATTCATGCATGGATTGGCAGTGGAAAATTGCACTAAGGATTTAATTAAACTTTGATGCTCACATTGAGGATTTAATGAAACTTTCTTGGATTTACAGTGGAAACTTGCACTAAAGATTTAATGAAACTTGCATTATTATGTTGTATAGAGTTCCACTGGGTAGAAACCTATAGAGTTGTTTTGCACTGCAGTAATAGAGTTCATTGTGAAACAAGGTTTGTTGGAGAAATAATATGTAAACTAAGAATTTATCTATGTTCTTACGAAAATAAATTGAGTGTTGAGGTCTTTAATTTGTTAATGGATATTAAAATATCTTGTAATGTGGAAATCATGACTATTGATGAATACTTGATGAATTTTGTATATGCGCCAAAATGAATTTCTTGTGTGTTGAGTAATTTGGTAAATAAATTTTGAAATGTATTATATTGTCTTTTCTATTTCTTTGTTATGCTTCATTTATGTTATGGAGAAAACCATGTTAAAAAGTTGGTTATAAGCTAATATTTTCTTTAAAAAGTTGATAAGGCAAGGAGCGCCCAAAAAGGGATGTAGATGTTTGATCTACCGAGTAGATAGCTGGTGGTGATTAAAAAGGGTGTTTACCTAGCTTTGGTCTAGCTCAAAGATATACCTTTGCAAAGCCCATGAAATTTATTAAAAATGAAAAGCATCAGTTTAATATTTTCAACCTCATAGCAAGAAAGAATATTGTTAGTATTGGTAGCAATCTGAATTTGAATATGATTTAATTTAATAAATGCTAAGAATAGAAGGGAGAGGAAAACAACCATGGACACCTAGAAAGTTTAAATATTCCAATAAAATGATTTTTGGGATTAAGTGGTGATAAGAGTAGTAGATCCTTGTGTTAATGATACCTTAAATGGTACTGTATTGTAGACCTCAATAGAAAATATAACCATCATGTTGTAATAAAATGTAGATATTTCTAGAGAAGGGAGTACCACAGCCAGTTGACGTTGATTCTCTTTAGAACATGAATATTAGAAGAAGTATCGGGTTCAAAGAAAAATAGACCTAAACTTTAAACAAATATTAATCCAAGAAAAATTGGAGTGTGGGTAGGCACAGAGATAATTTGGGACAACCACCGACTGAAGGAAATGACCTCAAAGGGATTCGATCAGATCAGGAAAAAAAAGTGGTATGGGACACTTTTCTAGGCTGGTTTTGAGGAACATTGTGATAAGTTCCATACTAATAAAACTTTGCCATGAATGGACACAAGGTTTGGTATGGGATAAGCCTCTATGAGTTGCGATGGTATTAGAAAATGATGATCAAGGTCCGAGAATGGACATGGCACTAGCTACTTCCAGAAAAAGGGAATACCAGCTAGTCACAAAGGCACGATTACATTGAGTTCTTCCACATTGGGTACAAGCAAGTCGACTGGTTTGATAAAGATATGGTGTGTGGAGGCTAGGGAAAGAAAGTGTTCTCCTCTAGATGCTATGGGCCTAGAGGATAACCCTCATCATGGTTTAGTCCTCATGATGGAATATGTGGATGATAAATGAGTTAACCAACACCACTAAATGGCATATATTATGGGATTTAGCTAATCTCATCCACTTGGGAGATTGGATGCAGCAGTATTGAACCCAAAAGTGGTATGTTGTGCTTATGTTGAACCATTTGGAAGTAAACAAAAAGAGACAAACATAATACAAGAGATGATATATGATGTAAATTTTTTTATTGTTATCTTGTTTGTTAGGAAAATATTTATATTTAGAATAGTTGAAAGAAAGAAAGAAACTAATGGTTTCTGATTGCCTTTATTTTTTTACAACCTGGTGAGTGGGTTGTTATAGTTTCCATGTTAGTCAACCTATTACCTACCTAAAATTACCTAATGCATATTTTTACTATAAATAAGTTGGACATTTCATTAGAAATTGTCTAAAAAAATAGCTAAAAAGGAACAAATGAAAGCGATCGCTAAAAACATTGTAGAAAAATTTCTCACTAATGGTCCTTATATGGAAGCTGCAACTAAAAATTCAATTGAGAAATTCTCTATTGATGGCCCTTAAAACCCCATGTTCCTAGAAAACAATCTCCTTCGTAGGTCATTCCCCCCCAAGAACCCTCTTGCCTCTTCCATAGCTCAAACTAAATCCTTGTCAAATTCAACCATGAGTCTTGAGTTAGCCCTCGTTCCTTCACTGCAACTCTTGAAAGAGTCTTATGAAAAATGGGCGGAGAATGGTAGGCAAGCGACAACGTTCATCAACCCCACCAAAATCACTCCATCCATACAGAGGAAAAAATCCCTCTATCAAAGATCTTTCTAGATCCTTCTCTTAAGTTGCTCAAAATAAGATTCTTGCTTAGGAAACCCATTTGGACAACATGCAATTGTTTCCAATTATTGAAAATATATTCCAATATCTAATTCATGAGATGAATTAGCCTTTAAATCACATCTCATGAATTTAAATATTCTATCTTGGAATGTTTGGGGGCTCTCCCTCCCTTACTGTAAGTTTCAAATTCGAAAAGTAGTTGCTAAGAATCATATATTTGTTCTTTTCCTTCAAGAATTGAGTCACTGGTCACACTCTCACCCATTGTATGGACATCATTGGTGGTGTATATGCATACACTTTTACTATTTCTCATTTTAATGGTAAAGAAGGTGTTGCCCTTTCCATATCCAAGTCTCTTTGTTATGCTATTCTAGACCATGGTGAAGATTGGCTCTAAAATCTTAGGTTATTGGATTTTGTTCTATCTATGCTCCCAATGACCCTCCTAATCGTATATCCCTTTGGGAATGATTATTTATTTCTCTCCCTCATGCGGAATGGATCCTTGGTGGTGAATTTAATATGATTGAGAATCTGAGTGGAAAAAGTTAGACTGGTAGTAGATCCCTTTCTAATGCTTAATTTGGTAGTTGGTTGTTTTGCTATAATCATTTAGGTGTGCATGAACCTATATTTGGTAAAGCCTCCTCTCATAGAGATATTTGGTTTACATGATCTAACTATCATCAAGGTTCTGCTAGGAATCTTGCTTATCTAGATAGATTTTATTTAAGTAATTATTTCCTAGATAAATTCTTCATCCACAAGCAATTTCTCACATAACTTTATTTTATCACCTTTCTATCTTATATTCTATCCAAAATTCCTCAATATCCCTTAATTCCATGTTGCTTCCTTTCAAATTAAATGTGTCCCACCTTAACAATCCTTCCTACTTCCACCTTGTAGAGCATGCCTAGAATAGATTTCCCAGACCAACTAGTAAAACTGACTGGATCAAATGGTTTGAAATAGCCTCATTTTGGAACCGTATTATTGCCTCTCTTGTAGAATGTCTAAAAATATGGTGCTCATCATGGGAAGTCTTAAGTGTAGAAAAATAGATGCTAATAACTTGGCTAGAGGATTTGAACATACATGGAAGAGTCGTATGCAATAATGGATTTAAAAAAAAAAAGGATCTACTTCAATCTAGGGTAAAATAAAAATTTTGAGAAATTGGGTTTATCAAAATTAATTTTAATGGTGCTTTGAAAGGAAATCTAGGAAAATCTAGTGGAGGTGGTGTTTTTAGAAATAGTGAAGGTAAAATTATAATCACTCATAATCATATGGAACTTCAACTAACATTTCAGGTAACTACTTATAGGGATTAAAATTACAATAGAAAAATGATGGAAATATATTTCAATTGAGGGGGATTCACAAATTATCATCAATGCTATTAACAAAAAAATATGTGGATATTTGATAAAAAATATATATTTTTGTTGATGTTCATCACATATTACTGGAGGTAATCTCTTGGAAGTGTGAACATATTTATAGAGAAGGAAATCACATAACATATAATTTACCAATCATGGTGTTGATATTCATCTTGGTGAAATTCAAATTTTAGAAGGCAATTGGCCAAGTGAGATTTTATCACTTAGTAAAATGATTTCAAGGAGCTAATTGTGGAAATATATCACTTTGAGAAAGTTGAATAATATATTTAATAGAAAAATAAATGAAAAAATTGTGATAAAAAGGCATGTTGATATAGTTTAATTGAAATAACAACAAATGTAATAGTTTGGTATTTTGATGGGAGTGGCCCAATAGAAGCTCTCTCTCTATATGGTATGAATCACTTTTTGATTT
>JAQPPZ010004351.1:0-154607 GCA_028583015.1 Wollemia nobilis | reverse complement strand
TTCAACACCATTTTACATTTGATTCTAGACTAGCAATTTTAATATCTAACTTTTTTCAATTTTTGTTGAAGACCCATGAGTTGGTTTTTTCAACTCATATGTTATATAAAATACCAACAAGTAACTATCTTTGCCCCATCTAACATCTTGTTCTAAACCAATGAGTTAATTTTTTAACTCCCTTCTATGTATGATACAAGACTAGTGAAATTTTATTTACTTAATGTCTCATAGAAGACCAAATAGTTGGGATTATCAACTCCCTTCTATGTATTATTATAAAACTAGCAAGCTATTATGTTAACATCCTTCAATATCTTTTTCTAGTCTAACGATACATGTCATTAAAATTTAACTAGACATTACTTATTCATGACCAATTGATGTCCATTATTAAACCATGACATCTTCTAAGGATTAGGATAGACTATCATTTTCAACCGAATTTTCTCTATCATTTCACTTAACACCAGATTATTATTATAACCACTATCTATAATTACTTTGCAACACTCCAACTAATTGTAAATGGTTAGAAATTAACTTTTTATTTGTGAAAAAGTCAAATACAATTTGTTTTTGGAAGGAACGAAAAGTGAAAACAACATCTAAATTATTTTGGTTGGAAAAAAGATGAAAAGTAAAACTTAATGGTAAATTTTTTATCCAAAAGCTTTGGGGAATATTGGGAGCAAAATTTGAATTGATTTGATTTGGATGCAAAAAGGAAGAAATTGGTTTTTGGAGAGATTGGATTATTAAAAATTTCCTTATTTTCCTCCTCGTGTATTGTATGCAAAAAATATTTTTTTTTCTCTAGTTCCTCCATAAGCTTCATCATCACTCAATAATTTGGTACAAAACATGAAGATATGCTTCAAGATTTAAATATTTGTACACCTATGATCATTTATTAAACTATGAACAAGTGGAATGAAACCATCGATCACCTTAATAAATTACACATGGATAACAAGATCATGCCCATATTGGACCTTAGCTATGATGCCATACATTTCCCTCTTCAAATATGTTTTATTTACTGCTATACTTTCCTCCAATACAAGAAAATCAATTCATTTAGATTTATACTCTAAATATTGTAGCCTTTAATATCTAGGTTCTAGGATCTTCTGGTTTACATCTTCCAAATATTTGATGTAAAATTGCAACAATGCTTAATATATCCTAGGAACTATGCTCCATAATCAATGGCCTAATGTATGAAGGTCTCTATAATCTAAGTTCTAAGGATCTAAGATCTAATGATTTGGAGGTCCAAGCCATCCATGGGCAAAGTCTACAATCAAATATTTTAACCTAATTGACAACTTGAACAAGTCATCCTATTTTGTTATGATTTTGGTCCATCTGATTCTACTATGCAAATTCTATGATAGATCTAACAATGTTCTTCTTGCTTTATGACTTGATCATCAATAATCTAAAATTTATTATTTTTGTTATCATCTTCTTGTATTTTTTAGCACTAATTAAGGAAATAGAGGTAGGAGAAGATACCTATGGTATCTGAAAGCACAAATAATCACTGGTAAGAATGATACTTTGGGACACAAACTCATAAACACCATGCCTACTCCACATAAATGGTTACCCTAAAATCATATCCCAAAAATCCAAGGATACATCATACACAATTGTATCTTTCAAAGTATTTTTAATAGATAATAAAGCTTTCAAGAGTATAAAAGTGATTTTATCATTCTAGATGGATCAAAACAAAATTCCAAGTGTTAGCTTTTGATGGGAGGTAATACAATGACAAAATGTAAAATAACTATACTAAGATAATTGTAAACTAATGGCACAATAATATGCAAGAAAATAATAATATGAACATTTGCAAATAACTCAAAAATATGTCATTAATGAAAGTGATGAAAATAGTACAATGCTATATAATGAAGGAGATGAACACTCCATGAACATATATGAAGAGGACTACATTATACCAAACTAATAAACTATATCACACACAGTCTATATTCATTGCACTCTATAAAACACTCACTATGAGGCCTTTATATAGAAAGATAGATTCATTGTCCCTTACTCTACCTAGGACTTATGTACATGTGGACTATATATACATTTACAACTTGCACATTTACACTTGTGTATTTATTACAATACTTGAAGTAACTAACTTTACTCTAAAGTAAACTCCTACTCTAGTTATGTACCAAAGGTGGTACATTTACATAACCCAAATGATGTAATATACTCTAACACTGTCCTAAATTACATTATTTGGGTATTGAAGAATTTAGTCTTCAATATGGATCTTTGTCTTTAGAATAGTCTTAAACTTGGTCTGGTTCTTCTTCTTCTTCTTATTCTCCTATTTTCATGTTGTTTGTTCTTATCTTTTTTATTCCACTATCTTTTGTTGTTTCTGAGTGTTTGGAAGAATATTTAACCTTGTAGTCTCCTAGGTATCTTTGATAGACTAGTGAAATCATGATTTTTCAAGTCATAAGCAGATCATAACTGCTTCCTTTTTTGTTCATAGGTTTCCTGTATGACCTGTTTCCTTGATCTTCACACAAGTCAAGCTTGAACTCATTGTTAGTGGATGTTTCTAAAATAAGAACTTGGAAGAAATAGTCTAATATGAATATTAGTTTCTCCTTGAATATTTCATAGTATTTGTCTTTGTTGTAATAGCAGTAAGATGGATTATATTTTCCCCCACAATATTTTCATGGATGGAAACTCTAGCAGTTAGCCTTCTCATGACCAGATTTGCCGCAATAGGTGCATAGTAAAGATATCCCAATGTCTTTGTTATATGTTTTAGAAATATCATGTTTATCTATTTCTTTGATGAAATAGTTGAACCATGTGTGATTAATTGAATATATTATATCTTTACCTTTTTCATAGATTTGTATGAGATCCTTTTCTACCTTTTAGATATGATTTTTAGTATTATCATCAACTCCCTCATTATAAGATATGCTTGAAGAATCTACTTTCACAAAACTATTAGCTCATGAGTTTTTAAATTATATTGATTCTTCTCTTCCATTTGCATCTTCTTTATTATCCATTGAGTTTTATAAATCATAAATCATGCTTTTAAGGCATATTGGTATTTTCTTTGCTCCTTTTCTAATTACATTATTTAACGTGTTCTTTTGAGTAGACATCCTTATAACTCCTTAGTTTAGAGTGTTAGCTTTTGATGGTGTATACCAAGGGAGAATGCAATCACAGGATATAAAATATGCATAAATGTAAGATGTTGAAATATGCTATAAATGAAAAGTGACAAAAATGATACAATGTGGTATGGAGGAAATGGACACTTCATAACTGATGCTAAAGATCTATATTGTACTCCATCACCAATCTATATGGTGATCTACCCAGTATACCTACTACTACCTACATCATTGTATATTCACTCACTATGAGGCCCTTTATATAGACATATGGATTGTTTGGCCAACACTCTACCTAGTTGTACAAGGGGACACCTTGCACAATTACAACTTGCACATAGACACTTGTGCATTTATTATATTACTTGAAGTAACTGTTGGTCATCAAATCCGCACAGGAAAGGACTTTAGGTGGGTTTGTGTGCCCTGGACCTGCGACCAACATTGAAAGGCCGAGGGGAAGAGATGCCCCTCGTGTCGATCTCCGGAGAAAGGCCGGCTCCTATGCTAAACTACTTGGGTGTTTTAAGACAAGAGTACAAGAAAGAGATAAAAGGAGTAGGGTTAGAGAAAGAAATAAAAGGGTTAAGGGAGATAGGTTGATGATTTGAGGTGGGAGAGAACAGGAAGCACGATCACTAATTGACAACTCGAATAGCAGCAAATAACACCAAGAATAAATGAAAGAAACGCGATACTCGCTTTCCTATGTATCCTCTGGGCGAGTTCACAGGGTTCTCCTTTATCTCTCGCTGGAATTCAGGGTTCAGAGTAACAACGATTAAGACAAGGGAATAACAAAAACCACGACCCACCAGGTAGCATAAAAGAAAGCTTATATGACGTTTTTCTAACTCCTATGTATCCTTTCGAACGAGTTTTAGGACACTATCCTTGATTGCACCTCGGATGCAGAGTTTAGCATCTCAGTCTACAAACAAAGAGAGATAGAAGAATCAAGCACAGAAGGCAGCATAAAAGAGAAGAATTGAGCTCAAAGTCTCTTAGTATTAATTGCAGGACATCAAGTTACAGCAAATTTCTAGCAGATAGTTCCCCCCCCACTTTACATTACATGCCTGGGTTTTTATAGAGGACCCGGCCCTCTGAATCATTATTAAAAAATGGCAAAGTACACCCTCGGGTCCTAAGAAATTGGTGCCTCACTGCTGCTGTAACTGAGCTTTCAAATCGGTTGCCGAAACTGGCAACTACGACTGGGTCAACCATGGAAATGTTCATTTAATGCGCCGCTCGAGTGTCCCTAGCTTCTAGATGCTATGCTTGAGTGAGAATTACGCCCGTCGTGTTTTACTTCAAGTACTGTTATGTCCCTTTCGTTTGCCAAAAATGGTCAGTGGGCTTATCGGGCAAGAAAGGAGGTATTTATAAGGGGCCTTCGATCACCTTGGGAAGCTGCCTGCCTTGGAACGTGAGCCTAGAAAGTGCTTTGCTACATCTTCGCCTCATCGAAGCCTTAGGCCGAAGTAGATCTTCCTTGATTTGTTCTTCGCAAAATAATGCTTCGCATAAACTACTTCGGGGATGTCGAGTGCCGAGCGGGCTACATCTTTGAGATGGGGCCTTTTGTCCTTTGCTGGTGAAACTGCTTTGGCTGAAAAATGTTTCGGCCCGATTCTCTCTCGAAACTGTGGTTCAGGGAATATCCTCCCAAATCACTTTTTTGTTTTCGACACATTGTTATTTTGCTTCGGGCACCACTGCTTCGAGTGAAAACTGGCCGAAGTAGGTGTCGAAAATACTTCAGGCCCAAAGTAGTTTCCTTACCTTAGCTGATTTTGGATTATGCTCTCCTCCTTCGGCGAAGTCGTTTGGATGCTGCTTCGCAAGACTTTCGCCCGAAGCGGCTACCAAAAATGCTTCGGGTGCGAAGCGTTATCTTTGTATTTTCTTCGGCAAAATTACTTCGCAAGGTTTTCACCCGAAGTGGTGATTTGAAGTGCTTCGGGCCAGAAGCTCTTTTCATATTCTCCTTCTTTTCTTTCAGCAAAGCTATTTTCCTTGGCTTGTTTGGTAGCGAAGCTCTTTCTTCTTCATTTTATAAAAGGGGTGATAGGGAGGGTCAAAATTGATGTAACTTAAAATAAAAGAAAAACTTTTCAACAAAGAAATATTATACAAAAATCTACTATTCTTCTACCCCCTGTATAATGTGACAAAAAGTGTCAACATTCTTGGCGGCTCGCAGGGTGACGAGCCCGTCTCGGCAAAAGAACCCTTTAGCCCTGATCCATTGGGCTACAGAGTTACTGGTCTTCCCTAGACCCTGCTTCTGTGGTTTTTTCCTCTTCTTGTTCTTCTTCTCCTTCTTCTTCTTCCTCTTCCTCTAGCATGGCTTCTGGTTGAGGCGAAGGTTTGAGGCAATCACGGATGCATTTCATTATTCTTCGGACATGAGTCCAGGCACTCTTTTTGAATGGTTCTTGATCTTTTAATGCCTTAACCAAAACGCGAAATCGATCAATTTTCTCGATGTCAGCATGTTTGGCCCTGATGAATAAATTGTTTAGGCATGCTACCATCTTGCAGTATCTCAAAATGAAGTCGGTTATCTACCCTTTCGAGATTGGCTCCACCCATCCGTCTATCTTTGAGACATCGCCCTCGAATTGGAGCCAAACTGGCTTGAGGTCATCTTTAGTCAGAAGGTTCCCGTCATCGTCTATGAAACTTGAGAAACCCAAGGAGGAGAGGTCTTGAAAATAATTCATCGAGGCGCGCTACTCGTTTTCAAAGATGTCTTGGAGCCTTATCACCTTCTGAGCTTTTCGACCTTGGAGAAAAAGGCACGAATTGTGGCCTGGGCCGTGGACCAATCCCTAGCCGTTCGAGTCATTACAGTGACCTGCAAGTCCTGATATCTCGCATTTTGGACATCGAAGGCTAACTTGAGCCGGTACCTGGCTTTCTGTGTGACTTCATAAATGATTGGCCCTCCTTCGGCAATAGCGCACTGGGCCTCGGTGATAAAGGTTAATATCATGAGGGCGCTGGAACACCGACCCCTGAAACTCTTGAGCAAGTGGGCATGAATCTCCTTAATTCTGCTCCTATCAAACATCGATAGGTCTTCCTTCTCATACAGTTGGGCCTGCATTTGTGCAAGTCTGCCTTCCAGCTCTTTGGCCTTTAGGTCATTTTCGGCTTGTATTTGTGCCTGATTTTTTTCAGTATTTTGGAGCTATAGAACTTGCAGCTTCAGGGCACGTGTTTCCTTTTTCATGGCCTTGCACTGCTCCTCGGCCTCTGCCAACTTAGAGCGGACCCTCGCCAAATATTCTTCTAGCTTAACATTGGCAGCCTCGACCTCAATCCTGCGCTGGTTGGCAATAACTGCATGAGTCCTAAAAGTCTCAATTCGGACATGCATGGATGTCGATTCATTGTTTACATTTAGATGCACCAGGTCTTTAGGTGTTTCCTGGTAATCATAGTCCTCTGGAGTCATTTCATCCAGGGGTTTCTGCACCTTAGGGACCTTCTTGATCTTGTGCATCTTCCCAGCTTTCAGATCAAACACGACACATTTTTCAACTTGAGCCATCGCTCGCCCTCTTTTCTTTCTCGCCTCCTTCAAGATTTTGTCGGTATTCTGCCGATCTTGGAGCAGCTTCTCGGCAAGGGAGCGTTCCTTAATCAAGGACATCTCAGACTCAAACAAGGTTGGGTCACCAGCCGAAGGAGTGAACAAATACAGGGAGTGTATGGGGGATGCTTCACAAGGAGGTTCGATGGTGGGGCTCGACACCAAAGCGATGCCTCCGCTTCTGCTAAGAATCAAGGGAATGGCAGCGTGAGTGGGCAAAGTGACTTCAATGGATTTATCCTGGACGAGATCGTGGGATGGACCTGGACTAGCTACGGGCGATGTGTGAGGGGATGAGTGGCCCTGCAGGGGAGACTGATGGGATCCTTCGACAGTGGCCATAGTGGACATGGGTGAGTCTTGAGCATAGGGTGGAGCATGCGTACCTGAATGCCCTCCTGGAAAAGTGACTGTAGTGACTTCAGGTGCAGTCGTCTCCTGCCCCTCTTCTGCTTCGACATCTTCAACCTCCATGGTTTTTTCCTCGGTGTATTGGAGGAGTTCCTCCACATTGATGACATTGATATCCAGGATGGTCACAATGCTTGACGGCATGGCACTCTCAATAATTGCTTCGAACGGGCCCGATGTAGGTTGCCTAGTGGAAGGGCTCGAAAAACCTGTGCGAAGCCACTTTGGATGGCTTGGAGGCACTTGGACTAATTTTGGCCTCTTTCTCTTTGTCCTCACCAGCGATTGTTCTAACTCCTTGAAACTCGTGCCTTGGCCTCCCACAGGTACTGGAGGTGGCCTCTGTGGTGTGGCTTTGGCCCTCTTCCCCTTCTTTGGCTCCAAAGTAGTTTCCTTTGCCGAAGGTGGCTCGCCGGTATTCCTTCGAAAACTGTTTCGCTTGAACTCCCCTTGGCGAAGTACTTCTTGGGCCTTGATCCGAGTCGTTGCTGCGAGCCATTTTTCATTGGTTACTTCAGGAAACCTTTTCCTAAAGGAGTTTTTTTTTTTTTTTGGAGTGTTGTCGAGTCAAAATTCAACTTGATTTTTTGAGCAGCACTTTTATTTAATAGCCGAACTATTTACAATATTCACATAGACCTGCAGCATAATGGGCATGCCGCCACCATGGACTCAACTTCGAGTGATTATCCAGTGAACCTGCAGTGACCCGACCAGATCAGGTTGAACTTTAGCTGATCATCAGAGTTCGGATCATTTCTACTTGAAGTAGTCCATGCTGCGAACAGGAAGCAATGCGGCCGATTTTCATTTTTGCCAGTGCCCAAATTGTTGGCGAAGAAGTTTGCCACTCGAAAGCCTTCTTGGGGCATCGGTCTTAGGGATAGCCAAAACTAGTACCAGACCCAATGCCAAAATTCTATAGATTCTTCCAAATGAAGGTCGGGTACGGGTTCTTCCATCCTACTGATATGGTAACAAGGTTCCTCCGACAAAGAGTAGTCCTTTAGGAGCTCTTCGGGCTCATCCTCTAAATCGGACAGGCTTGATGAGCTTTGGCTGAACTCTTGCATGCCATCTCTTGGGACACAAAAAGGGTGCAAAAATGTGCCCTCTTTGTTCTCGGGTTCTACCACTCGAGTCTGCTCCTCTTCTCGGTTCACCTCTAGATGGAGATCGTGAGCCGCCATGTTGTCCATTGGGTGGGCCATGCTTGCGTACTTCCATTATTGAGCTACTATGAGGTCAGCTTCTCGAGCTCCAAATGACTGCATCTCAGGTCTCGGCTCAGGGTGAGGAATGCCCCATGATGAGTACTACGTTGGCCGGACAAGAGCAGTAATTATCGGAGGAAGCGACGAAGTTTCTCCCCATTGCCACTTTCCCGATAGGAGTCGAAGTTGTTTCGCTTGTATTGCCTCCTCAAATATTTGAGGGAATTTTTGTTCCCCTTATTGCAGTAGAATGAGGCTTACGTCCAGGTGGAAAGCCCGAACATAGAAGAGATGGGCTTGGGCGGGCATCGGTTGGATCTCCAGCGGGATTCTCTTCCAACTTCTGCAGAATCAGACATTGAATTCCGTGATACCCTTCGAAGGTGCTCTCTTGATAGTGGAGAGGTATGCAAAGAGATGGAAGGGGTCCTGAGAGCCATCGAACGTCTCGATCAATGCCCTCGCCAAGTCATCCCATGAGCAGATGCTTTTGGGCCTGAGTAATCTATACCATTGTAGTGCCCTTCCTTCTAGAGATAGAACAAGAAGTCTAATCATTACATCTTCATGGATAATGTCATGGAGGGTCGCTAAATCAGCAACATCTTCAAGGTGTTCTCAGGCCATTCTCTGCAGTGCCGTTGTATCTTTTCAATGATTTCAAGGCACTTTTGGGAATCTCGTGATAGCTTTGGATATTTAGGGGGCCTGGATCGTTCCAGCTAGGAAAGCTCCTCCCAGCCATTACGACAGCAATCTATGGAAATCGTGGTTGTTGTCATTGAGTCGAAGTTGTTAGGTGGACATTCTTTCTCCGCTTATGAGGTCAAGGTTGCTCACTGAACCTTGGTTCCTCTGGGATATCTTCTTTTAGATTTGAAATGCGCCTACGACTAGGAAATCTGGATCTTCAGCTCAATCAAGTTGCCAGGTGATTTTATCAGATGAAGAGAGGCCAGAGATTCACCGAACTCAGACCTTCTCAAAACATGGGGGCTCCTGGTTATGAAAACCAGGTTTAGGTACTGGTCTCCACAACTTTAGAGATTCTCAGTTAAAATAGAGTCACCAGATGCTAAGAGTCTTTCGATAATGAGGGCATCGATTCTCACTACTACTCAGAAGATGAGACTGATCAGATCTCATCGGGAATTTGTTAGAACTACTGGCCCCAGTGAAGACGGGCTAGAAATTTTCAAAAATATGGGACCTTGGGTCCCATCGGGCGTGCCAGAACTGTTGGTCATCAAATCCACACAAGAAAGGACTTTCGGTGGGTTTGCATGCCCTGGACCTGCGACCAACATTGAAAGGCTGAGGGGAAGAGATGCCCCTCGTGTCGATCACCGGAGAAAGACCGGCTCCTATGCTAAACTACTTGGGTGTTTTAGGAGTAGGGTTAGAGAAAGAAACAAAAAAGGGTTAAGGGAGAGAGGTTGATGATTTGAGGTGGGAGAGAACAGGAAGCACGATCACTAACTGACAACTCGAATAGCAGCAAAGAACACCAAGAATAAATGAAATAAACACGATACTCGCTTTCCTATGTATCCTCTGGGCGAGTTCACAAGGTTCTCCTTTCTCTCTCGTTGGAATTTAGGGTTCAGAGTAACAGCGATTAAGACAAGGGAATAACAGAAACCATGACCCACCAAGCAACATAAAAGAAAGCTTATATGATGTTTTTCTAACTCCTAGGTATCCTTTCGAACGAGTTTCAAGACACTATCCTTGATTGCACCCCAGACGTAGAGTTCAGCATCTCAGTCTACAAACAAAGAGATATAGAAGAATCAAGCACATAAGGCAGCATAAAAGAGAAGAATTGAGCTCAAAGTCTCTTAGTATTAATCGCAGGACATCAAGTTACAGCAGCTTTCTAGCAGATAGTTCCCCCCCACTTTACATTACATGCCTGGGTTTTTATAGAGGACCCGACCCTCTGAATCATTATTAAAAAATGATGAAGTACACCCTCGGGTCTTGAGAAATTGGTGCCTCGCTGCTGCTACGACTAAGCTTTCAAATCGGTTGTCAAAACTGGCAACTGTGACTGGGTCAACCATGGAAATGTTCATTTAATGCACCACCTGAGTGTCCCTGGCTTTTGGATGCTATTCTTGAGTGATCATTATGCCCATCGTGTTTTACTTTGAGGACTATTACGTCCCTTTCATTTGCTAGAAATGGTCAACGGGCTTATCGGGCAAGAAAGGAGGTATTTATAAGGGGCCTTCGATCACCTTGGGAAGCTGCCCGCCTTGGAAAGTGAGCCCGAAAAGTGCTTCGCTACATCTCTGCCTCGATGAAGCCTTAGGTCGAAGTAGTTCTTCCTTGATTTGTTCTTCGCAAAATAATGCTTCGCAAAAACTACTTCGAGGATGTCGAGTGCCGAGCGGGCTCCATCTTTGAGATGGGGCCTTTTGTCCTTTGCTAGCAAAACTGCTTCGACTGAAAAATGTTTCGGCCCGATTCTCTCTCAAAACTGCGATTCGGGGAATATCCTCCCAAATCACTTTTCTATTTTCGACACATTGTTATTTTGCTTCGGGCACCACTGCTTCGGGTGAAAACTGGCCGAAGTAGGTGTCGAAAATACTTCGGGCCCGAAGTAGTTTCCTTACCTTAGCTAATTTTGGATTATGCTCTTCTCGTTCGGCGAAGTCGTTTGGATGTTGCTTCGTAGGACTTTTGCCCGAAGCGACTGTCAAAAATGCTTCGGGTGCGAAGCGTTATCTTTGTATTTTCTTCGACGAAATTACTTCGCAAGGTTTTCACCCGAAGTGGTGATTTGAAGTGCTTCGGGCCCGAAGCTCTTTTCACATTCTCCTTCTTTTCTTTCGACGAAGCTATTTTCCTTGGCTTGTTTGGTAGCGAAGCTCTTTCTTCTTCATTTTATAAAAGGGGTGATAGGGAGGGTCAAAATTGCTATAACTTAAAATAAAAGAAAAACTTTTCAACAAAGAAATATTATACAAAAATCTACTATTCTTCTGCCCCCTGTATAATGTGACAAAAAGTGTCAACGAGAACTAGCTAAATACCCCCTAAAATAATCTACTACTCTAGTTATGTACCAAGGATGATACATTTACATGATCCAAATGATGTAATATACTCTAACAATCCCTTGTATTACATTATTTGGGTATTGAAGACTTTAGTCTTCAATATGGATCTTCTTCTCCTGAATAGTATTTGGCTTGATCATCCTCTTCTATCTAGTTTTCTTTGTATGAATTTTGATGAGTATCTTCATCTTGTTTTGTTTCTTCTACAACAGTCTTCATGTTATATCCATTGTTCCTTGTCGCCAGGCATCGTTGATAAACTAGAGATCTCATAATTTTGCATGTTGCAAGTGGATGACCTACTTATTTGATCTTCATAAATGTTAAGCTTGAACTTATTGTTAGTGGACACTTCTGAAATGAGATCTTGAAAGAAGCAATCTATTATGTGTAGTAATATTTCTTCATGACTTCTATAGTACTTATATTTATAGTAATAGAAGAAATATAAATGGTTATTTCCTTCACAATATTTACAAGGATGGAGGCTCCAATAGTTTACCTTTTCATGACCATATTAGTTGCAATAAGTGCATAGTAAAGATATTCCAACTGCTTTGTTATCTATTTTAGGAATATAATTTTTATCTCTCCTTAATAATATACTTAAACCAAATGTGGA
The DNA here is from genome assembly GCA_028583015.1 of Wollemia nobilis. Lineage (NCBI taxonomy): Eukaryota > Viridiplantae > Streptophyta > Pinopsida > Araucariales > Araucariaceae > Wollemia > Wollemia nobilis. Next base: position 142,494 of record JAQPPZ010004351.1, on the reverse strand, counting down.
TAATTGAAACAATTTAATTCTTACTTCATTCATACATTTGTATGATATCTTTTTGTTCAATATTATTTTCTTCTTCTATATCCTCATTAGTGCATTTATCGTCAATTTATTTTGTCGTCTCATTTGAAGATGAAATGAATGGATCTATATTTATGTTATCAAAAATATTTTTAAACTCTATTGATTCTTTCTTTATGTTTGTACCTTTCTCATTATTATCCATTGAATCATTAATCATGCTTTTGATCTAGATTGGTACTTTTCTTAAGCCTTTTTTGATAGTATTATTCAAGATGTTAGTAGACATCCTTATGTCTCCCTAGATTAGATTAAGTGTAGCATTCTTTTTGTTTCTTTAATATCTATAGAATATTATATCTTTCTTAAGTAAATTGAGTATATGATCCAATTTGATAAACCTATCAAAGGCTTAGTTTTTGTAGCATCCCCTATTTCTCCTTAGTTAAGAGGTGTGAACTATTTTGATAAAACCTTACTTAGAATTAGGTTTTGTAGATTTCCTTATATCTCCCTAATAATTAGAATATGCTTAGTTAACCTTCTAATTTGATTTTGTAATATTTTGAGAAAAATCAACTTTTTAATTTTACCTTATCTTTCCCAATGAAGTATGCTTTAATAGTTGGATTTATTTTTGTCTCCTTACAATGAGTACGAGATAATTTTTACCAATTAATTCCAACTCTATATGCAGGCAATTGATTTGCTTCTCTTTCCAATAGATATATTTTCTAAATTCTAATTATATGTATATAGTTTGAAGTAGTATGCCTTATACCTCCCTACTTCTTGGAATATTAGAAAATAATGGTATTTACAATTTAATAATGATTTAATCAAGGTTGAAAACATTATATATCCTACTTTGAATATCATAAATATTTTATTATGTGTATGCACTTCAATAATTAATTTTCTAAAATATAAACTTGCTTTATTATCTACTAATGCTTGGCTGAATTTGTATTATCCAATGCAATAGTAAACCTTATAAAAATCACCTTATAGCTCCTTTTAGATTTTAATAAAATCAAATAAATAACCTTAGTAATATGGGTGCACTATATACCTTATTATGGGCTTCCTTCAAAGTATATTTTGTAGCATTGTATTCATTGTCCAACGTTCCTTGAATGGATATTGATATTGCTTGGTGTCGTTGAGCATTTAATGCTCCTTCGTTAATGGATGTTTTATCTGAATCTTGCACCTCCTTGTGGACTTTTAACCTTGTTGGGTGTCTAATTATGGCATTGAATCTTCATGTCTTGAATGCACTCTTACACAGTGCTTGCTATGAACGCACTTCCACACCTTGCAGGCTTGACTGTGTGCCCTTCCGTCCTTTAATATTCCTCAAAGTTGGGAACTTTAATAAAACATATTCCTTCCAAATTTTGACAAGTGTCACATGGGAGTTACAATGAAGATAGGCATTGATATTATTTCAATGTTAATTCCTTTGTGTGATGAAGACTTAGTTAAGTAACCTCTCCAATGATTTTGTAACTCCTCAAGGTAGGCGTTGGATTATTCCTTGAGCATTGAGAAATGATATGGACTTAGAGTGTTTGTGCCAAGTGACACTCAGGGTATTTGCATGTAAATATTTTATTTAATGCTCCAAGGATGAATGTTATAACCTTCCTTCAAATTATTTGTTTGCTTACTTCATTTCTTGCAACAACCAATATTTCATTTTGCACGTTGTTTTGATGAAGATGATGGGTGGCTCCAACTATGATACTCTAAGGTTCTATGGAGCTCCAAATGGCGATCTTATGGCTGATTTGAGTGCTTCTTCTAGGTGGACATTCTCTCCAAGCTATGGCCTTTGGTATAGTACTTTTTTTGTTATTCTCTTGCACTACTTGTAATGTAGATAATGCCTTGTAATAGTTCCTTGTATATTGCTTAATAGTGTTGTCTTGTCCATATTGGTAGATGTATATTTTGATGTTGTTTTACGGATATAAGCACCTTATAATGTAGATCTTAATGTTTTCTTTTTTTCCACGTAGATATCATTCAATAATAGCCTTCTTGTATTGAATTTGATATTGAGGTGAATGCCAGCTTTCAAGCACTTGATTTGAAATGGAGCAATGGTGTTTTTAGGCACCTTTAATCTTGAGCAATATGAGCTCTTCTATGGCTCTCTTATCTTGCTCAAAATTTACCTCTATACCTACTGAGATGATGATCATGCTTCTTCTTGTAATATGAGATTTTTTGTCCTTATTGAAGGGAAAAAAGTGGTGCTTGTAATAGTTGGATTTTGCACCAATATAACGAACTAAATGTCTTCCTTTCTAAAATGCTCTTTATCTTATGATGAGGCAGCTCCTTGAGTAAAGTATTGATACCTTCACTAATTCTCATTAGACAACTAATTTCTAACTTTTTTACTTGGATAATTTAGTAACAATGAATCCAAGGTAATGCACATAATATGCCCCTTTTTTTGAAGTGGAAATTTTTGCACTTACACTTTTAATGAAACCTTTAGGGTACCTTGAATCCGAGTCTCACCAAGTCTTGATTTGTAGCTTCTATCAATGATTTAATGGCTACCTTCTTCTTCTCCACTCCTTGGAGGAATTTTGATCTACTTGGTGGTTTCTATAGGCCACAATACTTTACAGGTACTGAATTTGAATAGTTTCTTTAGAAACTTTGATTATTTGTACATTTTTGTGCCTTTGATCTTAATAATCAATACATAAAATAACCCTTTGAGAGTAACTAGTTTAATGAACAATTAGTATAGTGCAAAGAACCAATAATATTTTCAACTTAATGCACTTTAATAGTATCACCTTATTGCTCCTGTTAATAAGCTTCTCAAAGTGGTTTCAAATGCACTAATGATCATTGCAAATTTCATAATGTAGTCCTCTTATCAATAATTAGATAATAGGAAGAATGTATCTAACTCCTATCAATGTGCAGGTAATGAACCTTAATAGAAACTATCTTCTAAACTTTCTTTGAGGACTTAAAATCCAACCTTCTATTTTATAAATTCTAAATTTTATAAGGTGCTTAATGAAGTTAAGTAATAATTTGAATTAAGTGTTCAAGTAATGGACATTTTGCACCTAAGTTGCTTGCCTTTTATGATGAATATCTTGATGAGTTGATTCACCAAATTTCTTTTCTGGAATGGTGGTTGCTCATAGTTGTGAATGCTTTTAGTCTGTTACCCTGAGATTGATTTTAACTTCTCCTTTAGGATATGGCTTGGAACTTTGGAGTCTTGTAGCTAGTAATACTATCTTGATTGTTGCCCTTTAGTAGTCAATCTATGCACTGAAATATTGTCCTATAGGATCCCTTTTAGTATTTTGATGTGAATCCAACAAATCTCTATCTCTGAAATGTGTTTTCTTTATTTGGTAGTTTTGGTCATCAAATCCGCACAGGAAATGACTTTCGGTGATTTGTGTGCCCTGGACCTACGACCAACATTGAAAGGCCGAGGGGAAGAGATGCCCCTCATGCCGATCTCCGGAGAGAGGCCGGCTCCTATGCTAAACTACTTTTAGGGATTGAAGACAAGAGTGCAGGAAAGAGATAAAAGGGATAAGGGTTAGAAAAATAAATAAAAAGGGGTTAAGGGAAGAGAGAGTTGTGATTTGAGGTGGGAGAGAACAAGAAGCACGATCACCAACTAGCAACTTGAATAGCAGAAAAGAACACCAAGAGTAAAATGAAGGAAATGTGGTATCAACCTTCCTATGTATCCTCCCGAACAAGTTTCAGGACACTGTCCCTGATCGCACCCTGAATGCAGAGTTCAGCATCTTAGTTTAAAAACGAGGAGAGATGGAAGAATCAAGCAAGGCAGGTAGCATAAAATAAAGTCAACACAACACTTATCTACTCCTATGTATCCTTCCAAACGAGTTTCAGGACACTGTCCTTGATTGCACCCCGGACATAGAGTTCAAAGATCTCAGTCTACAAACAAAGAGAGATGGAAGAATCAAGCACGGAAGGCAGCATAAAAGAGAAGAAATGAGCTCAAAGTATCTTAGTATTAATCGCAGGACATCAAGTTACAATAGCTTTCTAGCAGATAGTTCCCCCCCTTTTACATTATAAAATATGGGTTTTTATAGAGGACCCGACCCTCTGAGTCATTATTACACAGAATGGTGAAGTATGTTGAGATCTGAGAAGTCGGCTTCTCGCGGCCCTCGAGACTGAGCTTTCTAATCCATTACCAGAATAGGCAACTATGACCGGGTCAACCGCGGAAGTATGCATTAATGAACCGCCTGAGCATCCCTGGTGCAATGCTCGAGTGGCCGCCATGCTCGTCGAACTTCTCCTTCAGGGACTGACACTTTGCTTCCAATTCCCAAAAAAAAGGGACAGCAAGCTTATTGGGCAAGAAAGAATGCATTTACGAGGCACTCTGAATGAGTTTCAAGACACTGTCCTTGATTGCACCCCGCACGCAGAGTTCAAAGATCTCGATCTACAAACAAAGAGAGATAGAAGAATCAAGCACAGAAGGCAGCATAAAAGAGAAGAATTGAGCTCAAAGTATCTTAGTATTAATCGTAGGACATCAAGTTACAATAGCTTTCTAGCAGATAGTTCTCCCCCTTTTACACTATAAAATATGGGTTTTTATAGAGGACCCGACCCTCTGAGTCATTATTACATAGAATGGTGAAGTATGTTGAGATCTGAGAAGTCGGCTTCTCGCGGCCCTCGAGACTGAGCTTTCTAATCCATTACCAGAATAGGCAACTATGACCGGGTCAACCGCGGAAGTATGCATTAATGAACCGCCTGAGCATCCCTAGTGCAATGCTCGAGTGGCCGCCATGCTCGTCGAACTTCTCCTTCAGGGACTGACACTTTGCTTCCAATTCCCAAAAAAAAAGGACAGCAAGCTTATTGGGCAAGAAAGAATGCATTTACGAGGCACTCTGAACGAGTTTCAAGACACTGTCCTTGATTGCACCCTAGACGCAGAGTTCAACATCTCAGTCTACAAACAAAGAGAGATAGAAGAATCAAGCACAGAAGGCAGCATAAAAGAGAAGAATTGAGCTCAAAGTCTCTTAGTATTAATCGCATGACATCAAGTTACAGCAGCTTTCTAGCAGATAGTTCCCCCCCACTTTACATTACATGCCTGGGTTTTTATAGAGGACCTGGCCCTCTGAATCATTATTAAAAAATGATGAAGTACACCCTCGGGTCCTGAGAAATTGGTGCCTCGCTGCTGCTACGACTGAGCTTTCAATTCAGTTGTCGAAACTGGCAATTGTGACTGGGTCAACCATGGAAATGTTCATTTAATGCACCGCCTGAGTGTCCCTGACTTCTAGATGTTGTGCTTGAGTGATCGTTACGCCCGTCGTGTTTTACTTCAAGGACTGTTACGTCCCTTTCATTTGCTAGAAATGGTCAGCGGGCTTATCGGGCAAGAAAGGAGGTATTTATAAGGGGCCTTCAATCACCTTGGGAAGTTGCCCGCCTTGGAATGTGAGCCCGAAAAGTGCTTCGCTACATCTCTGCCTCGTCGAAGCCTTAGGTCGAAGTAGATCTTCCTTGATTTGTTCTTCGCAAAATAATGCTTCGCAGAAACTGCTTTTAGGATGTCGAGTGTCGAGCGGGCTCCATCTTTGAGATGGGGCCTTTTGTCCTTTGCTGGCGAAACTGCTTCGACTGAAAAATGTTTCGGCCCGATTCTCTCTCAAAACTGCGATTCGAGGAATATCCTCCCGAATCACTTTTCTATTTTTGAAACATTGTTATTTTGCTTCGGGCACCACTGCTTCGGGTGAAAACTGGCCGAAGTAGGTGTCGAAAATACTTCGGGTGCGAAGTAGTTTCCTTACCTTAGCTGATTTTGGATTATGCTCTCCTCGTTCGACGAAGTCGTTTGGATGCTACTTTGCAAGACTTCCGCCCGAAGCGGCTGTCGAAAATGCTTCGGGTGCGAAGCGTTATCTTTGTATTTTCTTCGACGAAATTACTTCGCAAGGTTTTCACCCGAAGTGGTGATTTGAAGTGCTTCGGGCCCGAAGCTCTTTTCACATTCTCCTTCTTTTCTTTCGACGAAGCTATTTTCCTTGGCTTGTTTGGTAGCGAAGCTCTTTCTTCTTCATTTTATAAAAGGGGTGATAGGGAGGGTCAAAATTGTTGTAACTTAAAATAAAAGAAAAACTTTTCAACAAAGAAATATTATACAAAAATCTACTATTCTTCTGCCCCCTGTATAATGTGACAAAAAGTGTCAACAGTAACTAGCTAAATACCCCCTAAAATAATCTACTACTCTAGTTATGTACCAAGGATGATACATTTACATGATCCAAATGATGTAATATACACTAACAATCCCTTGTATTACATTATTTGGGTATTGAAGACTTTAGTCTTTAATATGGATCTTCTTCTCCTGAATAGTATTTGGCTTGATCATCCTCTTCTATCTAGTTTTCTTTGTATGAATTTTGATGAGTATCTTCATCTTGTTTTGTTTCTTCTACAACAGTCTTCATGTTATATCCATTGTTCCTTGTCGCCAGGCATCGTTGATAAACTAGAGATCTCATAATTTTGCATGTTGCAAGTGGATGACCTACTTATTTGATCTTCATAAATGTTAATCTTGAACTTATTGTTAGTGGACGCTTCTGAAATGAGATCTTGAAAGAAGCAATCTATTATGTGTAGTAATATTTCTTCATGACTTCTATAGTACTTATATTTATAGTAATAGAAGAAATATAAATGGTTATTTCCTTCACAATATTTACAAGGATGGAGGCTCCAATAGTTTACCCTTTCATGACCATATTGGTTGCAATAAGTGCATAGTAAAGGTATTCCAACTGCTTTGTTATCTATTTTAGGAATATAATTTTTATCTCTCCTTAATAATATACTTAAACCAAATGTGGATAATTGAAACAATTTAATTCTTACTTCATTCATATATTTGTATGATATCTTTTTGTTCAATATTATTTTCTTCTTCTATATCCTCATTAGTGCAGTTATCATCAATTTATTTTGTCGTCTCATTTGAAGATGAAATGAATGGATCTATATTTATGTTATCAAAAATATTTTTAAACTCTATTGATTCTTTCTTTATGTTTGTACCTTTCTCATTATTATCCATTGAATCATTAATCATGCTTCTGATCTAGATTGCTACTTTTCTTAAGCCTTTTTTGATAGTATTATTCAAGATGTTAGTAGACATCCTTATGTCTCCCTAGATTAGATTAAGTGTAGCATTTTTTTTGTTTCTTTAATATCTATAGAATATTATATCTTTCTTAAGTAAATTGAGTTTATGATCCAATTTGATAAACCTATCAAAGGCTTAGTTTTTGTAGGATCCCCTATTTCTCCTTAGTTAAGAGGTGTGAACTATTTTGATAAAACCTTACTTAGAAGTAGGTTTTGTAGGATTCCTTATATCTCCCTAATAATTAGAATATGCTTAGTTAACCTTCTAATTTGATTTTGTAATATTTTGAGAAAAATCAACTTTTTAATTTTACCTTATCTTTCCCAATGAAGTATGCTTTAATAGTTGGATTTATTTTTGTCTCCTTACAATGAGTATGAGATAATTTTTACCAATTAATTCCAACTCTATATGCAGGCAATTGATTTGCTTCTCTTTCCAATAGATATATTTTCTAAATTCTAATTATATGTATATAGTTTGAAGTAGTATGCCTTATACCTCCCTACTTCTTGGAATATTAGAAAATAATGGTATTTACAATTTAATAATGATTTAATCAAGGTTGAAAACCTTATATATCCTACTTTGAATATCATAAATATTTTATTATGTGTATGCACTTCAATAATTAATTTTCTAAAATATAAACTTGCTTTATTATCTACTAATGCTTGGCTGAATTTGTATTATCCAATGCAATAGTAAACCTTATAAAAATCACCTTATAGCTCCTTTTAGATTTTAATAAAATCAAATAAATAACCTTAGTAATATGGGTGCACTATATACCTTATTATGGGCTTCCTTCAAAGTATATTTTGTAGCATTGTATTCATTGTCCAACGTTCCTTGAATGGATATTGATATTGCTTGGTGTCATTGAGCATTTAATGCTCCTTCGTTAATGGATGTTTTATCTGAATCTTGCACCTCCTTGTGGACTTTTAACCTTGTTGGGTGTCTAATTATGGCATTGAATCTTCATGTCTTGAATGCACTCTTACACAGTGCTTGCTATGAACGCACTTCCACACCTTGCAGGCTTGACTGTGTGCCCTTCCGTCCTTTAATATTCCTCAAAGTTGGGAACTTTAATAAAACATATTCCTTCCAAATTTTGACAAGTGTCACATGGGAGTTACAATGAATATAGGCATTGATATTATTTCAATGTTAATTCCTTTGTGCAATGAAGACTTAGGTAAGTAACCTCTTCAATGATTTTGTAACTCCTCAAGGTAGGCGCTGGATTATTCCTTGAGCATTGAGAAATGATATGCACTTAGAGTGTTTGTGCCAAGTGACACTCAGGGTATTTGCATGTAAATATTTTATTTAATGCTCCAAGGATGAATGTTATAACCTTCCTTCAAATTATTTGTTTGCTTACTTCATTTCTTGCAACAACCAATATTTCATTTTGCACGTTGTTTTGATGAAGATGATGGGTGGCTCCAACTATGATACTCTAAGGTTCTATGGAGCTCAAAATGGTGATCTTATGTCTGATTTGAGTGCTTCTTCTAGGTGGACATTCTCTCCAATCTATGGCCTTTGGTATAGTACCTTTTTCGTTATTCTCTTGCACTACTTGTAATGTAGATAATGCCTTGTAATAGTTCCTTGTATATTGCTTAATAGTGTTGTCTTGTCCATATTGGTAGATGTATATTTTGATGTTGTTTTATGGAGATAAGCACCTTATAATGTAGATCTTAATGTTTTCCTTTTTTCCACGTAGATATCATTCAATAATAGCCTTCTTGTATTGAATTTGATATTGAGGTGAATGCCTGCTTTCAAGCACTTGATTTGAAATGGAGCAATGGTGTTTTTAGGCACCTTTAATCTTGAGCAATATGAGCTCTTCTATGGCTCTCTTATCTTGCTCAAAATTTACCTCTATACCTACTGAGATGATGATCGTGCTTCTTCTTGTAATATGAGATTTTTTGTCCTTATTGAAGGGAAAAAAGTGGTGCTTGTAATAGTTGGATTTTGCACCAATATAACGAACTAAATGTCTTCCTTTCTAAAATGCTCTTTATCTTATGATAAGGCAGCTCCTTGAGTAAAGTATTGATACCTTCACTAATTCTCATTAGACAACTAATTTCTAACTTTTTTACTTGGATAATTTAGTAACAATGAATCCAAGGTAATGCACATAATATGCCCCTTTTTTTGAAGTAGAAATTTTTGCACTTACAATTTTAATGAAACCTTTAGGGTACCTTGAATCCGAGTCTCACCAAGTCTTGATTTGTAGCTTCTATCAATGATTTAATGGCTACCTTCTTCTTCTCCACTCCTTGGAGGAATTTTGATCTACTTGGTGGTTTCTATAGGCCATAATACTTTATAGGTACTGAATTTGAATAGTGTCTTTAGACACTTTGATTATTTGTACATTTTTGTGCCTTTGATCTTAATAATCAATACATAAAATAACCCTTTGAGAGTAACTAGTTTAATGAACAATTAGTATAGTGCAAAGAACCAATAATATTTTCAACTTAATGCACTTTAATAGTATCACCTTATTGCTCCTGTTAATAAGCTTCTCAAAGTGGTTTCAAATGCACTAATGATCATTGCAAATTTCATAATGTAGTCCTCTTATCAATAATTAGATAATAGGAAGAATGTATCTAACTCCTATCAATGTGCAGGTAATGAACCTTAATAGAAACTATCTTCTAAACTTTCTTTGAGGACTTAAAATCCAACCTTCTATTTTATAACTTCTAAATTTTATAAGGTGCTTAATGAAGTTAAGTAATAATTTGAATTAAGTGTTCAAGTAATGGACCTTTTGCACCTAAGTTGCTTGCCTTTTATGATGAATATCTTGATGAGTTGATTCACCAAATTTCTTTTCTAGAATGGTGGTTGCTCATAGTTGTGAATGCTTTTAGTCTGTTACCCTGAGATTGATTTTAACTTCTCCTTTAGGATATGGCTTGGAACTTTGGAGTCTTGTAGCTAGTAATACTATCTTGATTGTTGCCCTTTAGTAGTCAATCTATGCACTGAAATATTGTCCTACAGGATCCCTTTTAGTATTTTGATGTGAATCCAACAAATCTCTATCTCTGAAATGTGCTTTCTTTAGCTATGAAGCAATATCCAAATATTCTTAGATTTGGTAGTGTTGGTCATCAATCCACAGAAAGGATGTGGCCCGACCTACGACCAACATTGAAATGTCGAGGGAAGAGATGCTCATCATCCGATCTCGGAGAGCCGCTCCTTGCAAACTATTTTTAGGGATTGAAGACAAGAGGCAGAAAGAGATAAAATGGATAAGGGTTAGAAAAATAAATAAAAAGGGGTAAGAGAAGAGAGAGTGTGATGAGGTGGGAGAGAAAAGAAGAGATCACCAATAGCAACTTGAATAGTAGCAAAGAACACCAAGAGTAAAACGAAGCAAATGAGTATAACTTCCTATGTATCCTCGACGGTTGGACACGTCCCGATCGCACCTTGCGGGATTTCATCTTAGTTTACAAACGAGGAGAGATGGAAGAATCAAGCAGCAAAATAAAAGAAAGCAACAAAATTATCTACTCCTATGTATCCTTCCAACGGTTTCGCAGTCCTTGATTGCACCCCGCGGTTCATCTCGGCTACAAACAAGAGAGATGGAAGAATCAACCGAAAGGAAAAAGAGAAGAAATGAGCCAAAGATTAGTATTAATCAGGACATCAAGTAAGACTGATAGCCCCCTTTTCATTATAAAAAATGGGTTATGGGACCGACCTGGTCTTTTGTGGCGAGTTGTTGAGATCGGAAGTGGCCTCGGGCCCTCGGCGGCTTTAATCCTTCCATAATGGCACTATGACCGGGTAACCGGGAGTATGCTTAATGTGTTGACTCCCCGGTGCAATGCTCGATTGGCCACCATGCTCACCGATTCTCCTTCGGGCGACACTTCCTCACCCAAAGGGATCAGCTTATTGGGCAGGTGCATTTGGGCATTGATGGTTCGATCTGCTTGAGCACGTGCCCATCGTGCTTCGTGATTGCGCATTTCTCCTTTCTTTTTTCTTCATCGTGTATCTGTCGAATGTACATGTTCCTTTGTTTTTTTCTTGGAGTCGCAAATGGCGGTCATGAAAATGCGACCACTTTTCGGCCTTTGCCCTTCCTCTTCACTATCGGCTGCGAAAACGCGACATGCACGATATTGCGACCACTTTTCTTCCTTCCTTTTTGCTCTCCTCGTCGCCCTCTTTTTTCTTTGCTCCTATTTCCTTTCCTCCCTTTGGCTTTCTCCTGCGCCCCCGCGGCTGGGGGACTGAAGCCATAATTGTTGCAACACTTACAAATGCTTTTGAAGCAACAAAAGAAACACTTCATAAAGGATTTTTTTTTTCTACCCCTTTTGGGGTGTGGTGGTGTTTTTTTCCTTCTTTGCGGGCGCGGGGCTTTTTTTTGTCGCTGGGGGGAGATCCCAAGCTTTTATCCATTGGGAACGGGATCATTCCCATTATCTTCTTCTCCGATCATCCGCATATACTTTTTTTTGTGCCTAAGCCCTTATAGCTTTTGCTCTTATTTCGTAGGCTATTTACAATTTATACAAAAGTTTGTGCAGACCGTCATACCGCTTCTCTAAAGGTGAGTTACACTCCCACCCCCGAAAAAGTGGCCTCGTGGGGGGACCTTTGTGTAGGGGGTCCTCCATCCTTTTATGGGGTAATAAGGTTCCTCCAGTAAATAGTGATCTTCTAGGGCCTCCGTCGACTTCTTAATGAGGCATGCCTAATGGGGGGACTCTCGTGCTATCCACTAGGACACAAAAAGGGTGCAAAAATGTGCCCTCTTTGCTCTTTGGCTCTACCACTTGGATCTACTCCTCTCTTTGGTCTACCTCTGATGTGGAAGGGGCATGCGGGACGGCCACAAAATCGAGTGTGCTGGCGCTGTTATCCGACGTAGTTTATGGTTCCCACTACAATGCCCTTCCTTCCGGAGATAGGACCGGGGTCGATCATGACATCTTCATGGAGTATGTCATAGATGGACCCTAAATCAACAAGATCTTCAAGGTGCTCTAGGGCCGTTCCCTTAGCGCCATCATATTTTGGGAATTTTTTAAGACACCTCGGGAATGTTTCGTGTGAGGAGGGTTATAACCATCGGGGTGGGGAACATACCCTCTCCATTATGGGGGTGGCGGGGGGCGCTCCCGGTCCTCGCCACTAAGTCGAAGTCGGGTGAACATACTTTTTTCTTGAGGTCAAGCTCATCGAACCTTGATTCCTTCGGGATTTTTTTTATCAACTTTCCAAGTCCCCTGCTTCCTTAAAACATTGGGGATCTTTTCGAGTTGCTAGATGCTATAGTCTTCTAGTAATGAGCCGACACTAGCACTAGTAATAACACCCCGGGAGTTATTGCGGATTTATCCGAGAAATATACGCGGGCGCCTAGATCTCCGACACATTGAAAGGTCGAGGGGAAGAGATGCCCTCAGACTCTGGGGGGTTGGGGGGGGGGGGAGAGATGAAATATGGTAAGGGTTGTAGAAAAGGAAATATAAGATAAGAAGGGGGAGAAAAGAGGGTCAGCCAACTAACAACTTGAATAAGAGAGAACACCAAGAGTAAAACAAAGGAAATGTGGTATCAACCTTCCTTTGTATCCTCCCGAACGATTTTTAGGACAGTTGTCCCCGGGGCTTTGTGGGAAAGATAGAACAAGAACACTTATCTACTCCTATGTATCCTTCCAAACCGCGGCGCGGCGGAGCTTCGACACCGTCCTTTCAAAAATAAGATAAAAAAAAAAGTATCAAGAAAATCCCGCCCTTCCATCTTCCCCCCAAAAGCATCTTCGCGCATATCGGACATTTCTCTACTCTTCTTCCCCCTGCCCCCCCGGCCCCCCCCCCCTTCCCCCCCCTCCTCCTCCGCGGGAATGCGCCCGCCCGATTCGCGACCACTTTTCTTGTTGGTGCTTTTACTCACTGTCGTTCGTGAAAATGTGACATGCGCGATATCGCGACCACTTTTCTTGCTGGCACTTTTGCTCACTGTCGACCGCGAAAATGTGACATGCGCGATATCGCGACCACTTTTTGTTTTCTGCTCAGTGTTGCTTCTTGCATCGCGAAAACATGACATGTGCGATATCGCAACAGTTTTCCTCCTTTGGCTTTCTCCTTGCTTTCGGACGCGATTTTGCGACACGTCGCGATATCGCGACGTTTTTTTTTTATGCCCTTCCTCCTTGCTGTCGGTCGCGAAAATGCGACATGTCGCGATATCACGACCGTTTTCATGTCGCGATATCGCGACAACCTTTCTTTCTTTTGGCGGAGCTATTTTCTTTGGCCTGTTTGGCAACGAAGCTTTTCCTTCTTCATTCTATGTACAAGGGGATGACATTGAAAGCCAAAATTGCTGCAACACTTACAAATGCTTTTGAAGCAACAAAAGAAACACTTCACAAAAGAATTTTTTTTTTTTTTTCTCTACCCCTTGTGTAATGTGACAAAATTGTCAACAGGTAGGTTTTTTTTATCTGAGTTCTAACTTCAAATAGGACTTTTTTCTCAAGAATCTGAAGGTCTTGAGGTCTTCACAAATCTTCTCTATGAATTTTGACAAAATATTTGCCAAATATTTCTCCTTTGGGCTTATTATCGAATGGCAATAATTATCCCAAGTTCTTCCACTATCTTTTTGTAGTTAATTTCTCCAATGAGTTCTCCTAAAAACTTCATTTATGGCTTCTCCAATTTTTGCGATGAGGATCTCCAAGCCTTTTCCTTGAGATATTGCCAAGGTCTTGCAACTTCTCTAGTCTTCTTGATGATACCTTTCCTTCAACCTTCAACTACGAAAGTGTTGACAGTGATATCTTCTTCACGAAACTCTAAAACAAGACTTTTGATAGTCCTTCTCTATCTCTTCCAAGGATGGAAGTTCTTCAATGAGACCTTTGATGAGTCTCTTTAGCTTCTTCTAGAGGAAGACTTCAATCAGCAAATGTGATCACCAATATCCTATATTTCATGGACTCTTCTATGGAGTCTTATTCAGGTTCAAGGAATCTTCTCTGGAGTATTCTTCAAGTTCAAGGCTTCTATGGCATTTTCTTTTGGATCAAGTTTTTTGTGGCCTTTTCTTTTGGATCAAGGCTTTTGTGGCCTTTTCTTTTGGATAAAGGCTTTTGTGGCCTTCTCTTATGCAATGTGCAGGTCTGCAATAGGGCTTCCTTTAGTTTTCTTTTTCTGCAACAAGATATTAGTAAGATGATTCTAATTCTTGTCAATGATGAATCTTCACTAGTTGATTTGTCAATCTAGTGGAACGAATGCTAAATCCTAGTATTCACTAGTTTTTTTACAACTCTATGGAAAGACTCTAGCCAAATGTAATCTTGAAAATTTTAGAACTGAGATTTATTTCTCCTCTTAATCTCTCCTATGACTTTCCTATTTCTAGTGACCTATTATGGATCTTCCTATCCAACAATTCCTTGAAGTGATGTTTGTATACAATGACACACAATGATAGATTCAATTTATAAAGATGCAACAAAGTTCAAACCTATAGTAGCAATGGTTCTATCTTGTGGTTCTCCCTATTCCTATTTATCTATCATGGTTTTGATACCACTATTAGATTTGATGATGTAAGCCAAGGGAGAATGCAATCACAGGATATAAAATATGCAAAAATGTAAGATGTTAAAATATGATATTAATGGAAAGTGACAAAAATGATACAATGCAGTATGGAGGAAATGAACACTCCAGAATTGATGCTAAAGAACTACATTGTACTTCATCACCAATATATATGGTGATCTACCCAATATACCTACTACTACCTACAACAAAGAATATTCACTCACTATGAGGCCCTTTGTATAGAAAGATAGATTGTTTGGCCAACACTCTACCTAGTTGTACAAGGGGACACCTTGCACATATACATTTGTGTATTTATAATATTACTTGAAGTAATTAGCTAACTACCCCCTAAAGTAATCTACTACTCTAGTTATGTACCTAGGGTGGTACATTTACATGATCCAAATGATATAACATACTATAACATAGAGTATATGAACCAATTTGATAAAACCTATCCAAGACTTAGGTTTTGTGGAATCCTTATGTCTCTTTAGTGATTATAATAAGCTATAAGATTAATAAAGTGCTTAGTAAGTAATAGTTCACCTTTTGAGTTGATTTTGTAATGTTTTGTAAATCAAATTTTATTCCACCTTATCTATCCTAATGAATTATGCACTCAATTTGAAGTTCTCTATGGTTGGATTCCTTTTGTCTCTTCAATATGAGTATGAGACAAGTGTAAAATAATTCCAACTCCTTTAAGTAAATAATGAACTTCTTTTTATACCCCTTAATAACCAATAGTCTAATATTTCCAAATTCTAATAATCTATTTTGATGTAGTATTCTTTATAACTCCCTAATTTGGAATATTAGATAATAATAATATTTGCAATAATAGAGATTTAATTTTCCAAGTAGAAACCCTTATATCTCCTATGGAATTTAATTACAAATATTAAACTATTTAAGTATATAAATCTCCTTTAAATTTGCTTTCAAATGTATGATTGATTTTGCTATTATTTCCAAAGTGAATAATAGAAGAGTTTTAACCTTATACTATACTCCTTATAACTCCTGAATGAAAGCAATTTGATTAAGGTAAAAACCTTACCTTTATAATGCTCCAACTCCTAAATAATGAGCGTTGGATGATGTCTTACTATGCACTGTTCTCCTTCAATGGTGGACATATGATAATGATAGTGAGTATTTATTGTTGTTTTGACCCTCTCAAAGACCATAACTTTAGACGTTTAATGTTGTTCGCTCCTATTTTGTTGCATATGGATACTCTTACCTACTCGTTATGGATACACCCCTTCTCCACCTTGAGTTTAGGTGCTTTAAATAGTACAAATGCCTTTTGACATTGGATAAGTGACCCTTGGGAGTTATGTTAAAGATGGGTATTGAGACAAAGCTTATTCCTCCTTGCAATGATGACTATTGCAAGTAACCTTCCAATGATGCTCTCGAAACTTGGTGCATATGTTGATAAAAAATGAGGTCGGTAGATATATGTTATAGTCTTCTTTGAACGTTGGCCAGTGAGTCTTCAACGCTCTTGTTTGGCTAAAATAATTATTACACCTTTCAATATTTCGAAAGATGCCTTTAACGCTTTCAATATGAATGTTATGTCTATTCTAGATGCTCTCTCCCTACGTAGGTATTATGTAACACTCTCTTTTGTTCCACCAAGTGGCACTTGCATGTGAGGACATCTTCAACATCTCCTAACCCATTAGTATTTCTTCTTCAATAGGTGCAAGTTATTCAATCTTGATTTCAATGTTTTCCTTCTTCTTTCCAGTGAGTGCAAAGCTTGTGCATTTTTCCAACAAACGATGATGCTACTCTCCTCAAGATTGACTCCAACTATGGAGTTTCTAGGATGCTCTAACACTACCCTTTTGGCAGATGATATGGCTTCAATCGATGATCACTCTTGGTTGCTATGATCACCTTTTTCCTAGTTGGATATTCACCTCCAATTGATGACGACTTTTGATAGCTTTGGCTGGCATTTTGTCCAAGTAATTAGTTGGGTAATGTACCCTTTATTTTCCTCATGATATTACATATTCTGTGCTTAGTTATCCTTTTATATATTTGCCTTACAATGAGTGCTATGCCTCTCTTTATGTGCTACAGGCTCTTATTATGTAGGCATTGATCTGGTGTTTCTATACACCTTCAAAAATTGACTTATGAGCCTTTTTGATGGCTTGCTCTCTCTACCTTCATATCTACCCCTTTGACGTTGATGCTGTAGTTGATTGTAGATAAAATGGTAGGCTACTTAGAGTGTCCTTAAGACACTTATATTTTGTCTCCTTTTGATGTAATAATAGAGACAAACTTGGTGCTTGTATAACCCTATAAATACCTTTTGATTTGCACCTGAAACTTGAGACTCTCCTAGTCTCGTTTTGTAGCTCCTTCTACTGGTTTAATGACAACTTTCTTCTCCATTACTTAGAGGAATATTACCTATTTTTGTGGCTTCTTTAGACTACAAAAGTGTTGTAGATATGTGTACTAAATAGTGTCTCTAAATACTTTAATAGTATTTTAATTTATGCTCTTTAGTTCTCACTCTTACTTTAATAACCAAAGCACATAATAAAATTAAATAAATTGTACAATATCTCCTCTCATACAAGAAATACAAAATAATTTATATAAATAGTGTGCGTAAATTTTGAAAATATATATTTTTGAAATTGTTTAATGTACAATTATTTTAAAATTAAAATTTCTTATATTTCATAAAATAATTTTGAAATTTTTATATTAAAACAAAATCATTTACAAGTTGGAATGAGACTCCTTCCAATCTTAACATAACGATAAAAATATAATTTTTTTAAAATATTATCATCTATTAATTATATATTTAAATTAATAAATTAAAAAAAATTATATATATATAAAAACAAGGCAATATACCAATAACTATGTGAGTTAAAAATGTAAATCATATCCACAGATTAATATTTTGGAACACGTGTGCACTAAACCTAACAGTGCAGGCAACACTAAATAATCCCTCAAACTATCGAACTATCATGATCAACCCTCTCTTTGCAAAGTTGTTTGGGAGTATGATAGAGCGTAGGATCATCATATGGGCAGAAGAAAAGGGAAAGAGAGCAAAGGGGCAAGCAGTTTTAGGCCCAAACACTCAACTATTGATCAGTATCACGCTTAGACACATAGTGGAAAAAATATGGGACAAAAAGAGGAGGCTTTTTTTTGTAGACTTCAAAAAGGCATTTGACACGGTGCCTAGGAAAAAATTATGGAGCAGAATGGAAGAGCTAGAGGTTCCAATTCACTACAGGGAGAGTTCGACTATATGAGCATGTAAAAGCTAGAATCGAAAAGGGAAGGGTTATCTGAATGTTTTGGTAGTGACATAGGTGTCAAACAAGGTTGCCCTCTATCTCCGACCTTATTTGGGCTGCACATTGACAAGTTAGAAGAATGGATAAACAAATTTGGGGGAGAGGGTGTGCATTTAGCCAAATATGTGGTAAAACTCATGTATGCGATGATGTAATTCTTGTGGCCAAAAGTTAAAGATCTAGAAGATCACCTTCAAGCTCTAGAACTCTTTTGTAAAGAAGTTGGGATGCGGTGAACATGAGCAAAACAAAAATTATGATTTTTAAAGAAAAAGAAGAAGCAACAACTCAAATTTCGGTTAGGAGAACCGCTTGATGTAGTAGTAGAATACAAATACCTGGGCATAGACTTTCATGACAAACTTAATTGGAATACATGTAGGATGAAAATAACTCAAAGTGGTCGGAGAGCACTATATGCACTTCAAAACGGTGTAGGAATGCCGAGTTGTGGGATGGAAGACCACCAAGGTCTTATTTGGCCTACTTGTTACACCGGTTCGTTGTATGGTTGCGAGGTGTGGGCTCGTGGCACAACAAATGCAAAATGGAGGCAAATGAAAAGGATTCAAAAATATCTAATCACAAACTTTCTAAAATTAAGGCACAACCCTTATGAAATTATTCTAGGAAGGAATGTTCCCTTTAGAAGCAATTGCTATGACCAAGTTTATGTTACTTGAAAAAAATAGAAAACATGACAAATGATAGATGGCCTAGAGCAATTAGGGACGAAGAGTTACATAGGCGAAAGAATACGTGGATGAAACAAAATCAGAAATGGATGAAACGTTGGGAAATCAACATAAATGAATGCCCAAATGTCAACAAAGATATTAAAAATTATGTGAATGAAAAGTTCAGAAGTGGAATGTGGAAAAATGCAAGCAAGAAAAGACAATATTATATTGCAAATTTTAACCCAACGTATGACCACAAGGAAAAAGCGTATATAGGCACTGAAATCAAGTGGAAGGAAAAATACTCATTGCTCGATAAGGACTAGCTCTCGTAGGCTTAGATGTGAAACATGGGAGTGGACAACGCCAAAGAACAATGGGAAGAAAGGATATGTACTCTATGCAAAGGAGGAGAGAGAGGAACACTTCATCTATAAATGCCCGAGTTTTTAGATATCCGTGACAAATACAAAGAAACACTTGGGAACGAGTTTATTACAAATTTATTGAAGACAGGAAAATAAAAAAAGTTGAGAATTGCTAACACATATCAGAGGAGAAGGAACAACCTTCTAAAGATATTAAAGATCATATGATATGATTTGAGTAATTGTACTTCCATATTTGAAGTCCATAGACTATATTTGGGTCTCATGGGACGTAATTAAAATCATTCATTCATTCAATAACTATGTGAGTTAAAATGTAAATCACATCGGCCGATCAATATTTTCGAACACGTGGGCACTCAAATATTCTGGAACACGTGTGCACTAAACCTTTACCCGTAAACAGTTCCAAGTAGCATCGGATTCCGAATTTTACTTTGGATACCATCGTTTTGATATATAAAAAAACTTGCGGAAAAACTTAGTTGAAAAGTTTGCTTTTGAAAAGGTTTGCTTGGGTACGAAGAAAACAAAATTGCTTTAAACAAAATTTGATCGTTGAAGAAGAGATCGTTTTTGTGCCAGTTTACAATTAAATCTTCAGAGCCAACATTGCAGGCCATTGCCTCAAAGGGAATCAATAGAAACTCCTGTCCTAGAAGCCGGAATACTTTTGACTCACCTCCAACCTGTGAAACTGTCAATCCTGATGATGCTTGGTCAGTTCCTAAACTTCATAACTCAAAAGTTAAAAATAGATTATATGGCTTGCTTGGTGGAATAGGATGTTGATTTGATTTAATAAATATACACTGCAATATATTGTCATAAGTTTTCGACATTGAAAAAATTCTTTATGTCCATGAACAAGATTTCTTGCTGAGATGCAGTCTAGGGTGAGGAAGAAGTACCAGAAGATCAGTGTAGTTTGTATTCTTAATTCTACATCTAACATGTGATATACCCTGCGACCTCAATAACTCTAGCATGGGTTGGTAGATGTCTTTTCTTCTTGCTGGAGCATGCTTGCAGTTTATGTTGTCGCAGGTAGCAAGATATATTTAGTTTTGCATAGTTGTCAAGCATGTGTGCTTGCAGGGCTTGTTGCATAGGGGCTTAAGGCAGCAATACATGCAAGTTATGGTTTGTTTGCAAGAATTAAGTCCCATATTTTCAATTTTCAATGGCCTTTTACATGTATTCTCATTGCAATTCTAAGTTGAATGTCACATGTTCAATTAGTCTTTTCAATCTTGACTGGTGTAAACTATCAGATTGTCTGTTATAATGTTCTTCTAGTTTCATACGTTGCTATCAGAGGAAACTAAACAGGCTATTGATGCAGTTTAACATGCTGGTGTTTCTGTAGGTTTAGACACTTCAAAAATTGCTTATTAAGAGTGATAGAATGGCTAGTGGTCAGGTACTACTAGCATTTTATGGGTGCTCCATGATTTGCAAAAGTATTTGCAGATTCTGTCTGCATGAGAAAATTAGGGTAAAGGTCTTGCTAGCCAACTGCCTGTTGGGTTCCAATTAATACAGATTCCATTGCATAAACAGAATAACTGCTTTTGGCTGAATTGCTTTGACAGCTTTCTATTGTTCAGCAGAAACTAAACAGGTTATTGATGCAGTTTAACATGCTGGTCTTTCTGTAGGTTTAGACATTTCAAAAATTGCTTATTAAGAGTGATAGAATGGCTAGTGGTCAGGTACTACTAGCATTTTATGGGTGCTCCATGATTTGCAAAAGTATTTGCAGATTCTGTCTGCATGAGAAAATTAGGGTAAAGGTCTTGCTAGCCAACTGCCTGTTGGGTTCCAATTAATACAGATTCCATTGCATAAACAGAATAACTGCTTTTGGCTGAATTGCTTTGACAGCTTTCTATTGTTCAGCAGAAACTAAACAGGTTATTGATGCAGTTTAACATGCTGGTCTTTCTGTAGGTTTAGACATTTCAAAAATTGAATGGCTAGTGGTCAGGTACTACTAGCATTTTATTGGTGCTCCATGATTTGCAAAAGTATTTGCAGATTCTGTCTGCACGAGAAAATTAGGGTGAAGGTCTTGCTAGCCAACTGCCTGTTGGGATCCAATTAATACAGATTCCATTGCATAAACAGAATAACTGCTTTTGGCTGAATTGCTTTGACAGCTTTCTATTGTTTAGTGACACGATACAAACTTGAGCTCTTTTAAATGTACTCTGAACAACTGCTTTTGTCTTGCAGGAATGTAAAAATGGAACGATGCATTACTCCATTGCCTAAAGTCAATGATGCAGGTGAAGTTGCTGGAGGCAGTTTGGAAAAGTTTCCACAGCGTCTGAATGCTGTTCCTCCAAGAGTTCTCAGTGGCTCATTACCAGGTTTCACAACGGAGACATATGAGGCTGACACAAAATTGTGGAAGAAGCATGTAAAGGCATACAAAAGAATTAACAAATTTATTGGGGAGACTAGGTATCGTAATATTATGGACATGAATGCTGGTTATGGTGGCTTTGCAGCAGCACTAACATCAGACAAAGTTTGGGTTATGACTGTTGTCCCTGCTATTGCCAAGGAAAATACACTTGGTGTGATTTATGAACGAGGCTTGATTGGGATCTACCATGACTGGTATGAATGCCTTTTGTTTCTGCTTTAATTTTTGAAGACGTTTATCTTGCCAAGGATTTTTTAATCTTCTAATGTTCTTATGGGATTTGCTTTGGAAATTTAGTTGCATGATGTAAGAAGTTCATATTGCCCACTTAGCTCAACTAAATCTGTCTGCATGCCCATTCCAACACCTTGGAGGAGAAAGGGATTTTTTCCTAGATAGATAAGCTGGAAAACCATTATTACTGTCATAGTTTCCATCAGTGAGAGTTATTGGGATGGTGCACTATCTTGCCACGTCTCTACCCCTCCTTCCCAAGGTAATTCTACAAACTCCACATGTCCTAGGCTGTCAAGGAGAAGGATGATCTGGCAAAATACCCCACAACAAAGAGACTGCCCCCTTAGGATAGGCTTATTAACACCACTGAGTGACCATAGATGGAAAAAAGGATGATGCCTGCCAGAAAGCCTTGTGGGAGAGAAATGGATAAAAGGCCGGACCCTTCCAATGCATCCGCTAAACACCGAAGTAGGGATTGCTGTTCTCCAAAGCAAAGAGGGATTTTCTTTGCTCAAGGAAAGGTGGTCAAAAAGCTCTTCTCGCCAAATTGACATTTAGAAAGATAATTTCAAAAAAGGTTGTTGGCTATTTGTGGATAGTGGGTCCTTATAAGGTGTTTAAGAAATTTTGCAAGGAGAATATCATAACATTAAATGTACTTGTTGAAGGTAACTGACCAAGGTGGTGCTTGACAAGTTTGATGGTGAGCTTGTCACTAGATTCTCATTGTTGACTTATTGTAATTGTTGCAGTTGATCATTGGTTGTTCTTGGTTTGACCATGTTCTTGACTTATTGTAATTGTTGTGGTTGATCATGGTTGATCATGGTTGTTCTTGGTCTGACCATGTTCTTGATGCAGTACAACTGTCGCAAGCTTGAGTGCCTTAGTTGATAGCTATGCATACCTTGTTACTATAGAATTGGTATGCTATATGAATAGGTGATTTGAGCCATCGCTGCTCTGGCAAGAAACAAAAAGTTCAGTTTAAAGGTTCGTACAATTTTGCCCAGAATCACCTGAGTTCTGTTCTGCCTCTTCTGTCTATCAAAGTGGGTGTAATAGGTAGTCGATCCAATTTTTTTTAGGCTCCAGGCTATAGTTGATACTTATATGGTCCCGATCATTAATTTGGCATATTCTTTTCTTTTGGCCTTAGAATAGATACAATCTCTCAGTTTATCCATGGCCCATTCAAACATTTTAATGTCCTCCACTATGACACTCTTGGAAATGGGAAGAAAGTACGACATTCAATGCTATGGACACATTCTTATGGTTGAACCAGTGAGAGAATAAACTGCACAGAAACCCATAGAGTTTCGCTAATGGAAGTTAACATGGCTGTTTTCTAAGAGCAACAAGCAGTTAAGTATTTAACCTTGTTAACAGTAAAAAGGGAGCTTTGCATCACATTTATCTGTTATAAAGATAGTAAGTGCAATGAGACAATTTGGGGCCTTAATTTTTAATATGCTAATGAATTTTTCAATTTACTAACTTGCAGCCCATGTTGTTGTTCTTAAGTGAGGCAGTGCTTTATAATAATGACTTCTGTACCTTCTCTAAGAAATATGCCTTTCCCCAGCTTATGATTCAAATCCTAGAAAATCAGTTGGTTAGCTCTAGATCCCTTTTTTGGGTTAATCTTTAATGGGAGCATAAGCTTGTATTCCAGGTCCATGGCTTCAAGTGGATTGTGGAGTTGACTATAGTTTTGAGTTTTTTTATGCCTATGTTGGAGCACAATAGCCATTCTACACTCACACATGCTCTCTCAAAAATGCGCACGTGTGCCCACACATACACACACACACACACACAGAGCCATATATATATATACACACACAGACGCATTTCTGGCCACGGCCATGGAACAATAATTCTCGTTTACTTAACAAAGAAGATTCTACGGATATTGCATATCTTGATCAATTTGGTCTGTCATTATTGTACAGGTGTGAAGCTTTTTCAACATATCCAAGGACATATGATCTCATTCATGCAAGTGGCGTCTTGAGCTTGTACCAAGACAGGTATGCTTTTGATCTGTGCCATAGAAGTACTAATTTGTCTTATAGAGAAATTAAAAGCAAATTTTGTTTTCCAAATCTTTTTGAATCTATCCTTAAAATTAGATGCATTTGCAAGAACTCTCTTATCAAGCCAGCATGAAGAAACTTATATTCCATAGTCTCTCTTATTCTTGTATCTTTAGAATTCGTTTAGCAACTGCTAAATTTCTTTACCCCTTCAAAGTTTTTGTATCATAACTCTTCTCTGAATGTTTTTCATGTAATTGCATACGTAGCATGAACTGGTTTGATCATAAGCCTAGAAAATGCTGAAAGTTACTGAATAATTTCATCATTGATTTCTGAAGACTTGCAAAAGTAAATATTGGAAAATGGTTGTATTACATCATTGCAAATATATGATAAACACATTTTTAAAAGTTCTATGAATTTTGTGGTACACAAGATGACATTGGAGGTCCAGATTCCAGAGGATCATTGCTAAATACATTTCTCTTGTAAAATGCTTGCATATTATGCCCTTGTACCTTTTTTATACTGAACATCATATTGTTTTGAAGGTGAAAGCATATTATTACATTTTAAAAAATGAGTGCAATCTATTATCATTACATTACTTCCTATACAACCCAAAAATTTTAAGCCAACTCACTCCTATTCATAGGCAAGTGGTTCTTTAACTTTCTGCTCTGTAGTTGACACAATAACCAGAATAGAAATTACCATTAAATGCATAATATTCCGCATCGGTAGCAATGTAAAGCTTGTCAGCTCCTTAGCCCGTTGTCATATTTGAGTGTTACTGCGAAAGACACAGTGGGAATGAATCATCAGATTAGATCTTCAACTTGAAGTTCTTACAGGGAATGAAAACGGGCTCTTATCTAGAGCTGAATCCCTCAGGTGGACACTCAACTTCTTCATAATGTTCTGAAGATGAAAGCATACTAATCCATTTTAGAAAATGAGAGTCATAGTATGATTATATGACTCCCCATACAACCTAAAATTTTAAGCGAACTCACTGCTTTTCATAGGCGAGAGGTTCTTTACCTTTCTGCTCTGTAGTTGACAGATAACCAGAGTAGTGATTACCATTAAATGCATATTATTCCACATAAGAAGCAAATGAAAGCTCATCAGCTAGATTTAAGTGTTGCTGCGAAAGGTACAGCGGGAATGAATTATCAAATTAAATCTTCAACTTGTAGTTCTTACAGGGAATGAAAATGGGCTCTTATCTAGACCTGAGTCCGTCAGGTCAACTTCTTCAATCATATTATTCTGAAGATGAAAGCATATTATTCAATTTTAGAAAACAAAGAGCATCATATTATTATTATATTACTCCCTATACAACCCAAAATTTTAAGCCAACTTACTGCTTTTCATAGGGAAGAGATTCTTTACCTTTCTGCTCTGTAGCTGACAGAATAGGAAGTACCATTTAATACTTATCATTCCACACAGGAGCAAATGAAAGCTCATCAGCTGCTTAGCAGCTTGTCAGATTTGAATGTTGCTGCAAAAGACACAGTGGGAATGAGTTATCAAATTAAATCTTCACCTTGTAGTTCTTACAGGAATTGAAATTGGGCTCGTATCTAGAGCTGAAACCCATGGGTGGACACTCAACTTCTTCAATCAACTTGCAATGGATCATTCCCTCCATCCCTCTCAGGAATTTTCATGTGATAACTCTTTGGTTGTTCTCTTGTAAATGGACAATATCAGCGCATAATTGCTCATGCATAAGTTCTCTATCAGTTGCTATTATTTTCACTATTATAAGTTGAGGCTTCCAAAAATTCAAGTACAATTTTGTATATCTTCATGTGATATGGAAATAATGGGCACCACACATTCTTAAAAACAAGAGTTCCTCAAGCAACTTGGAGTTTTTATGATATTAAATACTGCTTAAGCAACCTTATTTACAGGTAAGTGCCTCCCTTGGCATAAACGTTGGTCCATATTTAGTTCAAAAGGATCCTGTTGTGGGCACATGCTTTCTTTTGCACTCAAACAAATTAGAAATTCCTAAAGACATCAAACGGGCTGTCTTCCTTGCAAGTGAAAATTAGCAATAAATAGGAGTGACACACTAATGCCATCTTTTGTGTGTGCAAACAGCCAATAAGGAAGGGTGGCCTTAAGCTCTATTTCATAGCCATCATAATCGTCTTCAACTTAACATCTTGGTTGCATAATCTTAACTTTGTAAAGAGAAAACATGTGCCAAACCTCCATAATCATTAGTATTTAATGTCTGAGTGTTCAAATTTTCTGTAAGTTGTTCCAAAGGGCTTGATGTGTGGACTATGTTATATATGAAATGACATAATCTCATACAAAACAACAGTATGACCCATTTGTTTAGAGAGCATAATCTTCATATCAATTATCAATAAATGATGTTTGTGTGTTCAAATTATGTAAATGCAAATTGCAAGGAGAATGGCTTCTCATTTGAAAAAGATTTTGCTTGGAATAGCTTTTATTGCTAATAGTATGTAACTTGTGGCTGTGCCAACTCCAAGCACCCTGTATTTTCTGTGATTAACTGAATCATGTAGCAATTGTTGCAGTTAGCTGGTGGAACCCTTTAGTTATGTTTTGGTGGCAAGCCAGACCCTTTGCATGAGTGCTGGGTTTGGTCCAGTCAGCCAATTGTTATCTTCTGTGTTTTGATAACATCCAATAACACATGATTGTTTTGGCTAAACCAAACAATTATGCAGTATATTGCTGTGATAGGACAGATGACTTATGATATTTTGCGTCTTACCTCATGTGATAATGGGGCAAATCTACTCCTATTTGCAATTTTCATAAACTGATGACCTAAGTACTTGTGAATTTTGAAATCGGTGGTAATATATAGGAGTATAATATTGTGTGATAGTTGCATTTATTGGATTAATATATAATATGTAAGCCACTGTTGCAAAACTTTATTCTCATGAACATAAATTGTCTGCAATATAATGAAATATCAAATAATTCAACTACAAAGTAATATTCCACAATGCAAGAATCTATATAATGAGACACAGATAGATAATACCCTTAAGGTAGGGCAACACCAATAACACTTCTTAAGGAAGGAATAACTCCATAAGATCTCCCAATATTGGAGTGCCACTTAGAGAGAGCAAAGTCTTCCAGCCAATAAGAGAGGGTGAAGTCTCTTAGGTTGACTAGAGGCAACAAGAGATTACAAGTATGAATGGTGATTACAATGAAAATATCTCTTCTTTAGATACCCATCATCTAATGCTACTTTGGAGAGCGCATAACCCTAACTCTATTTGACTACTAAACCCTTATTCAACTCATTATTACAATATATTATTTCAATACAATAAACCTTGGATTGTGTGTGGCCCATGCCAACTATTCATAATACCCATATACAATATAATATCATAACCTAATATACCTATCACTAGGTACCACAACATTCCACCCCCTTAAAATTTTTCGTCCTTGAAACATGAGAAGAAACTAAATGATATGTTCTAAGCATCACTGACAACTGGTACCAAACTTGATCATCCATCCATCCAATAGAAATCTTGATTGGTGATGGTCTTCTATGATGCCATGCTATTGTTGTACCACTTTGATTATCCATTAGTGCTTCTTTGGTTCCTTGCATTTGCTGCGCCACTCTGGTAACCATGATTGCTCCTTTGGTGCGATGTTGCCGTTGCATCCCTTCGAACTACAAGATACTTTGAATTTTGTTTTGGAAAAAGTACGATTTGATAAAACATCATTGTCACTATTCCAGACAACTGATTTCATAGGGTTGTATCTCCCTTGATACTGTTTAGATTCCTTCACATGACACTTGTTCCAAAGTTCATAAAATTTTGAACAAGATGGCGGAAGAATCGTTTGAATCGGATAATTCTATGCAAAGATGTGGCTTTTGGAAGATGAGACATATTTTCTGGAAAAACAATTGCCCCAACTGTTTGCCTTTGCCCTGAATAATAATGGTGCCTCTCGAATGGGTTGCCGACACCCTTGGATTCATAACAGGGAGGCATTTTTGTAATTGTTTTTCTCAAGTTGTTTCATAAGGCTAGTCTAGCGAGACAAAGGGTTTATCGCTGGAAGTTAGGCCTGCCACCGAGAATATGAGGCTAGCCTAGCTTTGCCTGAGAAGAGGAGGAATTGCAGCACAAAAGACAATATGAGCGAAGAAGAAGGGGTGGCTACCAGAGAGCTATATGCTTGGTTACATCTTTCATCTGATGCTTCTGATGTCAGCATACCGACAGTGGGCGCAGGTTTATCATCCAGACAAGTACCAGTCTCCCTAGGTCTAATATCTCCCTCCCTATTTCTACTCATATATGCCAATAACTAACTATATACGGAGAACCTAAAACTAGTTTTCAAATGCTTATGCTTGGAACTTTTAGCTACCCTGCAATGCTACCTTACCTGTGTGTGCCTTGAGTTGGATATGTCAATGAACTGAATGTAACGATGGAAACAGTCGCGCAATTTTTTCGCAAATTCTTTTCTTCTTAAACAAGCACTGAGGTGTATAGGCTATTATGACATTTTTCTAGTTAGAAACATGTTATTATTATTATTTTAAAATGAAATTTTGTAGTTACAAATTTATTATGTCTTCATAATGTTTGTATCTGTAAAACAAATCTTCAGCCAAGTCAAATTGTTTTTTTTTTTTCAAAAATTACTTTTCCCCCATTTCTTCATTCGAATATGATGTGGAAAGGCAGTGAGGTTAGTGATACACATTTGTTACTTGTTCAATGATTTTCGGTTTGGAGCCTAGGGCGTCAGGTTAAAGGACTTTTCCCTTATCATTGGTTATATGGAATCGCAATTTTTTTTTCCCTCTAAAAATGGTTATATGGAATTGCAGCTATGTTACTTATATTATATTATGATCATATAGTGTATTACAACAGCTTGGTTATTATGCATGTATAGTTTAGAAAGATTCAAATCTAGGTCTCATTAGTCCAATTTGTTTTAAACACAAACTTTTGTTTTTATTATCTGTTAGAGGCATAATGTGGATTCTGAGCTTGGACTTCGCAAATCTGTAAGCCTATATTTATTTATTTACCTGGACTGGGGCTTGGCACAAAACTCAGGAAAAAACACAGCAATGACTTGGCATATAAGAGAGATTAAAACATATACTACATTTTCTAGAGAGAGACTCTCTCAGGGTTAAAATGACTCGTTCGAGGTCACTAGACTCTCGGGCTTACAATTTTTTGCAGACTGAGGGAGAGTCTGAACACTGTGGTCAGAACCATTTGAATAGCACAAATGCCAATATTGATGGAAATCAAATAAACAAATGAGCAATAGAAAAGCATGGTCTCCAGTACCAAACAACAATACCATAACATGTAATTATGTTTAAAAATACTCACATGGCTTATAATTAATCAATTATTGGAGAGGATTTTCTGATGAGCAATTTAGACCAAGGTTTTGTAAGCTGTGTAAATATGACGATGGTGTTGGAGTTCATGCATTCATTCATGTAGAGATGGGCCATGGCTTGATGCAAATTGGTTATTTGCCACCAAGTTCATTAGAACGATCAAGTACACCATGCAATCCTTTCCTTTGTATCTGTCATGCTCAACAAGAGACTTGTATGAGGTTTTTGCACTTTGGGCAATAAGGGCTCTTGAAGCTAGAGGGCCATGGCTTGATGCAAATTGACTATTGGCCATGAGGTTCATTAGAACGATCAAGTACACCATGCAATCCTTTCCTTTGTATCTGTCATGTTCAACAAGAGACTTGTACGAGGTCTTTGCACTTTGGGCAATGAGGGCTCTTGAAGCTAGAGCTGAAATGTTATCCGAAAAACTTCTACACTGTCTTCCATAATTCTTTATATTTTATAAATATGTTCAATGAAAGTCTCAGATCTTTAATGAATGGTCATGTCTTGGAAGATTGTCAATATAATTATGGATGGACTTTCCAAACCATCAAGTTTTTTATGTTTTTATTTTTGCCTGTTTGATTGACTATACTTTCTATTAGTAACACCATGATAAAGGTTGAAGATGATTAAGGAATAAAGGGACTGATTTTATTAGTACCAACCATAGTTGAGAAAATCGGAATTGGATTGAAATCGGCATGGAAAAAGAATCCGGAAAATTTGGGAATCCACCAAAAAAAAAAGGGAAAAAGTGATAATCTTTCAATGTTTTTTTTTAATAAGATTTTTTATTTTTAACTATGTAATTTAAATGAACTTGATAATAATATATATTAATAGATATATTTTTAGTTTTTATTTTTTTGTTTTGTAAGATCCTATTTTCGGTGAGAAGCGGGGAAGTATTTGGGCCAATATCTTTGCCCTAAAACTCATTGTGAGGAGTACCCCAGGAAGGTTTTTTATTTATATTTATTTTGTATATTATTATTTAATTATTTACATTAATAAATTTTATAGTGTTAATATTATCATTTTATTATATTATGACATTAGTTATTTTTAAATTTTTTTTATGTGGGATTGATATGGTCCCTTTTTATATTATCTTATGACCACATAGTGATAGTGATATCACAAAAAGCCGCTCTTTAAAAGGGTTAAACAATTCTAAGAATTAGGACCACTCTCTTCCCAAGCAAGCAAAGAAGGTTGATCTTCGGCTCTCTTATCTTAAGTCAAAAAACCCAACTAGATGAATGGAATGCCCTATCTTATATAATGTGTGCTCCTCACCTCCCTATTAATTTTAAAAGGCCAACATCCCCACCCGGAGACCCACCAAATAGGCAAGGGATTGGTATATAAATTCGATTCTTCTTCTTTGCTTTCTAGTCGTTGTAAGAACTAATGGATGTATGTATATGCACTGTAATTCAACTCCGTCCCATCCCAGCGTATGTCGGTTGACAAATATGGCACCTTCCTCGGTCCCCCTCCTCAACCACCCGACTGAAATTGCATATCTAGATAGATAGTTGATGACACTCACTGAATCATAAATAGAGAGGATCCTTTTTTAAAGAGCTCCAACTAAAACTAATCTTTAATGAGGAGGGCTGGACACTTGATTCCCTAATCATAGCACCCCCCTCTCCTATATAAATTTAACATTCAATCGGCTTAGTTTTAGAGTTATCCACATGATTTAATTGAATTGGACTTTGAACGATTATAAAAAAGTCGTTCTCAAGTTCACTGCATCTTCTCTCCGATCCACCTAGGCACGCGAATTCTCTCTATTTTAAAAGTTGATTCTTTAGGTAGTTTCAGTCAACTACACTTCTTCTAAGGCGCTTTCGTGGAGTGTGTAACCATAGCAGGATCAGGTATCGATTCGAAGTGGCTTCCTTCTTCGGAGGGGGAAGTTTAAATATGAATGATAGAGAGCTTATTCACCAAAGAGGTGAATAAGGTCGAGCCTTTCTAGAAAGGTTTGATGGTGGGTCAATTAGATTAGATTCTCGAGGATAAAAACCTTGTCATTTTTGGAAAGCTTCAAATTCAAGACTTAAAATCGTGTCTCCTCTCCTCTCTATATAAAGGTAAGTAAAGCCCTCTCCCCCACCATTTAAAATGGTTGGGCCTTTTTAAAACATGGTGGGGATTGCTTTAAAATAGAGAGATAGAGATCAGGGTTTTATTTGATTAACAGGTCTAGTCATCCTTAGGGAAAGGGTAGAACCAGGTCATGAATAACTATGATCTTCGAAAGAGCCACATGAAAAAGCATCTTTAATTTGGAGTGGTTCATTTTGGAGCCAATTCCCCTTCAATATTAAAGAGCCCTATTATGTTGTTAACCTAAAGTCCTTGTTGACTTTGAATAAAGAGGTACAAATCTGACTTTTGGGAACATATCTATCCCCATGATGAGCTGCATAAACTGCTACATGTAGTACAAGAGCCAACCAAGCCCTTGTTGACCTGTAGCTTGATGAGCCCTTGCCTTGAATAAAATAAAAGGTCATGAATCTTTATGATCTATGGAGTTGTTCCATCCCCAAGAGATAATGGAGATTATGTTTTTACGTAGATAATAGGGCTCAAAGTTATGGATAATGGAGATGTTTTCATTGTTAATAAATGGGGGCTAGCTGATGGGCTTCCTTTTGTCCTTGGTCATTGAATATAGGCGAGCACTCCCTTCATTTTAGAATAGATAGGTTAACTTCAACCTTAAAAAGGGGGAGGGGCCTCTTGTTAGGGAAGGTTGTCTCTCTTAAAACAAACCCCTTTGAAAATAGAGCTATTTGAAGAGGAGACTAAACTTTTGAACGCTTTTGACTGGCCCATGAGATTAGAATAATGTTGCAACTCCCTTTTAAAATAATAGAGAGGACCTCTCCCCTTCAATTGACTGATTTTAAAAGACCATGTTTTTCTCTTATCAAAGGAAAGGAAAGGTATATAAAATGATTTGCGACTTCGTACAAAATCGAAAAGAAAAAAAAGGGCTTTTTGGGAAGGGATGTTAGAATATATTTCAATATTTCATTTGTTAATTAATTCAATCGTAACAATCTTATATTGTTAGATTGATTAATATTAGGCTAGTTGTTATTTGTTACAACTCCGCCTATATTTGTCTCGGGTGGTTCCACAACCTCCAGGCTAATCCCGGCCCTATTGTTTGTATTTATACTTCGTCAAATTAATCAAATGTGTTCCGCTTCTCACATGGTATCAGAGCAAACGCCACTCTCTCCGCCACTCTCATTTTTTTAAATGATCTCGTAGTAGCGTTGAGAATCGCCGCTCTGGAGGCACAACTTGGGAGTTTGAGAAATTTTTTTTCTCAGAATTTGATAGGCTAGGGAGGTTGAGAATTTTTTTTTAATTTCTCATTTTTTTTCATTGAAATTTTTTTTCGACCATTCGGTCGAAGAGGTGAAGCGTTCGACCGAAGTCGAAAGAGGATCGAAGGTCGAAAGAGGAGATCGAAAGGGCAAAGATCGACCGCACGGTCGACAATCGAAAGGGCCTACATGTCGTGGGAGCCAACACCGCGGCTACCCCACGACCCTCTCGGGTGAGAGCCTCTCCCCGAGAAGAGATACTCCATTGTGGAGTAAAGGGTCTAATAAACCCTTCTAAGATTGCCCTTCCCATCCGTGTGGGATAAAAGACATCGAAGCCTCCGGAAAAATGAAATCAAACCAACACAGCACGTCATTTTCTTCTCTGTCACCTGCGAACGACGTCAAACCGGTATTGCACCTCCTATTTTTCGTTAACTGTGGTCACAGTGCCTTCGAAGGAGGAGTGTTTTTTTGGAAGGTAGAGGCCAATCGGAGAACATTGGCTGGATCAGAATTTGATCCAAGTCCTCCAAAACCCTCCAATACCGATTTTCTTCACACACCGGGCGTCAAAGGCAGACATCGAGCTGGTTTGTTCTCCCCTGTTCTGCGTTTTTTAAAGATTTTGATTGGTCTAAATGCTATTGCACAGGAGAAACGAGCTCAGAGAGCTTTGAGTTGAGTGATTTAGCTGGGTTTTTTGGCTCACTGTGAGCCCGCCACCTCTCAGCCACCCGCGCGCCACCACAGCGCCTCCTCTGCGCCACCCCCGAGCTGCCGGTGGATCCGCCCGAGCAGCGCCACCTGCGCTCCGCCCGAGCGGTGGTGGAGGAGGGAGCGCCGCCGCGGAAGGCTTTACGCCTTCGAACGCAGTTTAAGGCGGAGGGCGCCGAGGATTACTCCCGGATCAGCCCACTGGCTCACCGGTTGTGAGCCGAGTGGTAAGGGCTCCGGGAGCCCTCAGGTCGCGGGTTCGAGTCCCGTCGACCCCCCCTGCACAAAGGTATAAATATTTTTATTTTTTAAAGTTTTTTTTCTTAATTCTTTAATTTTTAGTTAAATTAAATGCAACTTTAATTTTCTTTAAATAGTTTTTTAAAGGTTATTTTTTTGAGTAATCTTTTTTTTACTATGAAAATTAAAAGTTATTTTTTTTAACTATTCATTATAAAAGAATATTTGAAAAATTCTTTATAAAAGAAAATTTTAAATGGGGGAGTGTTTTTTTTTTGACAAATCAAGGGGGGATTGGGAGTGATTTTTTCTCAAAAGATTGAAGGGAAAATAGTGAGCAATTTGTTTTCAAGCATTTCTACAAGAAACTTGGCAAAACTTGTAATAGGTGCATTCTCGGTGGTAACCGACACCTAGGGTCATTTTTTATGCTTTAATGTTGTATGGATGCTTTCATTTTTCAGCATTTACTTCTAAAGCATAAAGCATAAAAAAAAAAATTAAAAAATAAACCCATTTTTTTTGCAAATTCACATTCAACAGAGAGATACAGAAAGTGCCAGTTTCTTTTGCTATTGTTTCACTCCATCCACTACCCCAATCACTCTCGTGTTTAGGCTTAAATCCAGACGAAAGTTCGGATATCCAAAGTGTTTAGGGGAAGTTACGCCCCACGCATGCGGATTGAAGGCTTTCTAAGGTCGGTGCCATCAACGAGGTGATTCCCTTTCGCATACCGCCTAAGTACCACGTATCGTATAATCATTAAAATTACCTATAGTCTCCCTCACGTAAGGGCGGGTATTTTGTACGGTATAACGGCCTGGCATTAAGGTATATCGAAGGGGCGACCATTTGGTGTTATAAGGAACCTTCACAATGTCTGCAAAACTAATGACTGATGCTCATCAGTTATTGAAAGGTCCAAATTATACACCATGGAAAAACAAAATGAAGGCAATCCTAGAGATGGATGATCTTTGGGAAATTGTTTCTGGAACAACAGTAAGACCTTCATCTACAACTGGAGCAACAACTCTAACTGCTGAT
The DNA here is from genome assembly GCA_028583015.1 of Wollemia nobilis. NCBI lineage: Eukaryota > Viridiplantae > Streptophyta > Pinopsida > Araucariales > Araucariaceae > Wollemia > Wollemia nobilis. The sequence goes on along the minus strand of JAQPPZ010004351.1, from coordinate 107,622 downwards.
CAGAAAGACTTTGACAAGAAAGATAGCAAAGCAAAGGTGCTCATTTTGCTTGTTGTTTTTGATGAAGTTCAACCTCATATTGTTGACTGTCCAAATAGTAAAGCGGCATGGGATGCCCTTAAAACTATATATGAAGGGAAGAATGACTCCACCATTCTATTCCTTCAGTCTCAATTACACAGTCTAAGCATGAAACAAGGAGAGACGGTTGAAAACTTTCTTTGCAGAGTGTCTGAGTTGAAAGGAAAATTGAATTCCTTAGCAACACCAGTTGATGATAAGCTCCTTACCTCAGTGGTAATGAGAGCTCTTCCGGATTCTTTTAGAGTGTTGATTACCTCCATTCATGTATCACAGGAGACAAGTTACCTATGTTGAGTTGGTAAATATGCTTCAAGAAGAGGAGGCACGCCAACTACAGCGAGATGATTCTTCTAACACTGCCTTATACACCAACAGGAAGGGGCAAAACAAGAAGAAGGGTAATTTTTAGAAGGGAGGTAGTTCTCAAAAGGATTCAAAAGGGAAACAAACTCAACCTCAACAGAAAAAGAGATATTGCAAGATCTGTGACAAAGAAGGTCATGATACAAACAGATGTTGGCATAAGAATAAACAATCAAAACAGAAAGGCCAGAACAAACCACAAAAGAACAAACAACAACAAGTGAATGTTGTTGTTGAAGAATCTGACACGGATTCTGAGAGAGCACACAAAGTGCTCATGACTACCACAGTATCCAAGCAGACGGATCCTATTTGGTATGTCGATTCTGGAGCCAGTAAGCACATGACTGGTGAGAAATCGTGGTTTGAGTCTTTTGAGGCCAAAGAGGGCAAACCTGTCACTATTGCCGATGATAAAACCTACAAGGTTCAGGGAGAAGGAACAGTCTCTGTTACTCTTCTTGATGGCAAGTGCCGATTGAGAAGGTTCTCTATGTTCCAGGATTGGCGAACAACTTGTTGTCAGTCACACAAATTCTGGACAAAAATATGGTTGTAAACTTTAGTGTTGAGGGGGGCAAGAAGTGTTGTTCTATCACCAGGAGGGGTAAGAACATTGCAACCGCTTCATATAAGCATGGCTTATTTGCCCTAGATACTATCTCTTCTCCGGATGTAGCCATGATTGTCTCTACAAAGGAGGCAACTTCCCTATGGCACAAGAGATATGGACATATGAGTTCTGGTTACTTACTTGAGTTAAGTAAGTATGAAATGGTAAAGGGTCTTCCTTCCCTTTCTACCACATTGCCAGCTTGCTCTGATCGCTAGCGGAAAGCAACATAGAGTGCCTTTTGAAAGGAGCTCTACACGAGCAAAGAAACCTCTGGAGTTGGTTCACACCGATCTGTGCGGTCCTTTAAGTCCCAACAGTTGTGGGGGTAAGAGGTATTTTCAGTTATTCGTGGATGATTACTCACGAAAGATGTGGGTATTCTTTCTTCAACTGAAATCTGAAGCATTTGGCTTTTTTCAGCAATTCAAGAAATCTGTTGAAAAGGAGTCAGGGACTTCTATCAAGACCCTCCGCTCAGATCGAGGGGGGGAGTTCACCTCTAAAGAATTTTTTGAGTTCTTGACTGAAAATGGGATCACACGACAGTTGACTATCGTTTATACTCCTCAGCAAAATGGTGTTGTTGAAAGGAGGAACCGTTCCATCATGGAAATGGTTCGTTGCATGCTCACGGGAGCTAGAATTGGGCAACAATATTGGGCGAAAGCTGTCACCACAGCAATATATCTGTTGAATAGGGCACCCACTAAGGCCCTACAAGGAATGACTCCACAGGAAGCATGGAGTGGCGAGAAAACCCTCCATCTCTCATCTACGCATTTTTGGTTGTAAAGCATTCATGCACATACCGAAAGAAAAGAGGAAGAAGCTAGATGAGAAGACACTGAAGTGCATTCTTCTTGGGTATGATGAGCACTCCAAGGGTTATCGATTGATTGATCCCTTAACCAAGAAGATACACATCAGTAGAGATGTAGTTTTTGATGAGGCTTTCACATCAGAAAACACATCAGATGTATACCTAGACCTTGTGGAAACTAAGGTTGAGAAGTCTCCTTCATCCAAGGTTGGAGGTCCTTCTTCATCTTCTTCATCTCCACAGAAGAAGAATCCAAAGTGGTATACAAGTACGATTAGAGACTCTAAGCTATCCACTCCACCAGATTTGACATTGGATAGGCCTCGTACTCGCAGCATGGCTCGACAGGAGAAAGCTGCAACAGAGATTACTGGGGTTGATGATCTGTGTCAGTCTTTTGAGGAACTTTCTGTAGATCCAGAGAGAGATACATAAGATATGGATATTGATGATGACATGGTGTTTATGTCCTCAATAGACGAACTTGAACCTGCATCAGTACGAGATGCTCTTGGTGAGCCTCAGTGGAAGGCCGCTATGGATGCTGAGTATAAGTCTTCGATGAAAAACAAAACTTGGAAGCTTGTCGATCCGCCATACGAAAAGAAGCCCATAGGCTGCAAATGGGTGTATAAAGTCAAGTATAAGGCAGATGGGACAATAGATAAGCATAAGGCCCGACTTGTTGCAAAGGGCTATGCTCAAAGAGAAGGCTTTGACTACGAGGAAACTTTTGCACCTCTTGCTCGGATGATAACCATTCGAGTTCTTTGTGCTATGGCAGAACAAGTATGGGTGGAAAGTGCACCAAATGGATGTCAAGAGTGCCTTTCTAAATGGTGATCTCCAAGAGGAAGTCTACATGACTCAACCGGAAGGATTTGAAGTGGAAGGCCAACAACAGAAAGTTTGCAAATTGGTCAAATCCTTATATGGTTTGAAACAGGCCCCTCGGGCTTGGTACATAAAAATGGATAATCACCTATTGCAACATGGATTTAAGAGATGTTCGTCGGATGCAAACCTCTATTTCAAGAAGCAAGGCTCTGAAATAGTGTTGCTTGTACTCTATGTTGATGATCTGCTCATAACAGGGAGTTCAGAAACAATGATCTCTTCTATCAAACAGGATTTGAGTGAATCTTTTGAAATGACAGATCTCGGACTTCTCCATTACTGTCTTGGCCTGGAAGTGAACCAGAGGGAGCACTACATCAAAGTGTCCCAGAAAAAATATGCCAAGACACTACTAGAAAAATATCGCATGATTGAATGCAAGTCGATGGCAACACCAATGGAAACAGGTCTTCGATTATCGCGATATGACAAATCACCTCAGGTAGATGCTACTCTCTATCGTCAACTGATTGGGAGTCTCATATATCTGACCAACACTAGGCCAGATATCGTATTTGCTGTCAATTATCTTTCGAGGTTCATGCAAGAACCTAAGACTACACACTGGAAAGCAACAAAGCGAGTTCTTCACTATGTCCGTGGCACAATGGAATATGGCCTAGAATATAAGAAGAACAACAAATTCTTCTTACAGGGATACACGGACTCCGACTATGCCGGATCATTTGATGATCGTAAATCAACTTCGAGGATATTTGTTTCATCTTGGATCTGGTCCTGTCTCTTGGCACAACAAGAAGCAACAGTGGTTGCTATCTCATCAACAGAGGCAGAATACCGCACCGCACGTGAAGCTGTGTGCGAAGTGATATGGTTGCGTCGCATCTTGACAAGTATGGGTCTTCCATCAAAATCTCCAATACACTTGTTCTGCGACAACATGGGTGTTTTGAACCTTGTTAAGAATCCAATGCATCATGAACGAACCAAGCACATTGATACACAATGTCACTTTATTCGAGACGAAGTACCAAGGCACCACATTCAGCTTCAACACATCTCCACCAATGCTCAAGTTGTAGACATATTCACTAAGGCACTTGCACGTGTCAAATTTGAATTGTTTCGCAATTCTCTATGTATTTCAAAATAATGGGGGGATGCTAGTATAGCTAGTAGTTACATGTTTCCTGAAATATTGTAATAAGGGGGGATGTTAGAATATATTTCAATATTTCATTTGTTAATTAATTCAATCGTAACAATCTTATATTGTTAGATTGATTAATATTAGGCTAGTTGTTATTTGTTACAACTCCGCCTATATTTGTCTCGGGTGGTTCCACAACCTCCGGGCTAATCCTGGCCCTATTGTTTGTATTTATACTTCGTCAAATTAATCAAATGTGTTCCGCTTCTCACAAGGGAGTGGAAGATAAACGAGAATAAGGATTGCTCTTTAAAATAAAATTCTCATCCAGCCATAAGTTGGCCATTTATAGGTAGGACTCATCCCCCTATCAATGGAAAAATGATTGGGAAGAACCTTTATCTTTTAAGGTGAAGGAAATCAACCCATTTACCATTTTAAGATGAAGAAGATTATAAATCACCTTTAAATGTTAGAATTTGGGTATCATTCTTTTTTCCAAGTGCACTCTTCTAACCAAACGATCCTAGCTGGATTTGGATCAAATGCATTATAAGGGTCTAGGATCAATCGATACAGAATGGTATGTGTTGGGTTGGATCAAAACAAGATGGTTCGTGTCAAGGTGGAGGGAAAAGGATAGATTGATCATGCTTGAATAGCCCGCCATCAAACATATCATGGTTGACTAGGGATGGGCACCTTTTTTTAATAGTTGACCATATAACTGAAAGCCTTCCCCCCTAAAGTACACCATAGTTCTTGTTGGTTACGAATCCGCCACTAGGAAAGGATTTTGATCTTTTGCGCTCTAGATTCGCCCAGCAGATTGAAAGGCCGGAAGGAAGGGATGCCTTCCATGCCAATCTTCGGAGAAGGCCGACTTCTATACTAATCTACTTTTGGGGGTTATAGATAAGAGTGCTGGAAAGAGATAAATGTGCAGAAAGAAATGAAAATATCATTTGTTTCAGTTGGGGAAGAACAAGCAGCACGATTACAAATTTGCATCCAAACCAACAACAATCAAAGCAAAGCATGTAACAGAAATTGCAGCTGTTATTCTATCCTATGTATCCTTCTAGTTAGTATTCCAGATCCAAACAATCACCAATGCTCAAATCCAAAATTCAGAATTCAAACAGATAGAAATATGAATGGACATGAAGCAGAAATACTAGCAAAAGGTAGCATAAAAGACAGAGACAAGAAGCAGAGCCAATGATGCTTTGTATTAAATAGAAGGTGATCTATCACAACAAAGTTCTCTAGAAATATGTTCCCCCCCTTTTACAATGAAATAAACTACCTTTTATAGCAGGAAAATCCCCCAAAAATACAATTATGCACGGATCTCAAAGACCGACAAAAGCTGCAAAAAGTTGCCCGGATCAGACCCCTGTCGGCTGTACTTGTACTTGAGGTATGACTGCTCTGAAAACTGTACATCTCCGGACTGGTCTGGTGGGTTGGAAAGCCAGGGCCTATTGAATGTAGTAGATGAGGTACAACTCGCTCTTCAATGTTCGTCTACCTTGTACCTTGGCAGCACACAGTCTGTCACCTCCAGACAGGCACAAATCTCGAGATCCGCATATATTCGGCCTTGATATGAATTTGACTGATGAAATGGGGGAGGTGCCCACAGTTGCTTGATTAGGAGAGCGACCGCCGGGAGTTGCTCCAAGATGGAGCAAACTCGGGAGGTCCTCTGACTTAGAAGCTTTAGCGACTTGGTCTTCCTGCTTAGGTTTGTTGTCTTTGGGGAAGGCGACAACGGGTGTTGGAAGAAAACAGCGACGACGGGCGGCGTAGGCAAAACCGAGCGACAGTGGGCGGGATGGAAAAATTGAGCGACGGCGGGCGACACGACACTTCGAAATTTTTTGATCTTTTCCTTCTTCTACTTCCGCCTAATGTCACTCAAAAAGAGGAGCAACGTTGGGCGACGCTTCGAAATGCAGCGACGACGAGCGTCGCTCAAAAACCAACACTTACACAAATTTTGCATTTCATTTTTCCGCCCAATGTCGCTCAAAAACTGCCGCGACGACGGGCGGCGCCAGAAAATCTGAGCGACGGCGGGCGTCGCTAGACTTAGAACATCTTGGCCACTTCTCTTCGCCCTCCGCCCAATGTCGCTCAAAAAATGGAGCGACGCCAGGCGACGCTCCCAGTTTAACACTTAGCCAATTTTTACAGATTTTTCAATTTTGCACTTTTCTCAAATAGATGGGACAAGTAAAGCAAGAAAAATAGAACATGGAAGATATAAAATATGAAAACTATAGGAGAATAGCAACAATTTCTTGAATTTTCAGGAATTTTACTCCTTACAAAATGTGAAAACAGTTCCTTTTTTTGGGTGGGAGTGAAAACGATGGATTGGAATAAATGCTATAGTTAGTGATCCTACACTATAGTGATTGGTAGCGCGAATAACCCCTCTCCCCTACTCGGTCAACCTAGCCTATCTTTTCAAAGGGAAAAGAGCCCTATATATCCCTTGTGTGCTTAGGAATCAAGTAACAAATTTTATTTTAAGCTCGTCCCCTGCACTATATTGAAGGGGCTTGATCCGTTACGGAACGAGGCAAAGCAATTCCTATCCTTACGGTATGTGCTGCGTCTTGAAGGCTCGCTCCCTCCCTCCTAAATATGGTAGGACGAACCTTTTTAAGATTGTCAAATCCAAAAACGACCGTCCCCATCCCGCATCTCATGAGGATGGAAGTACACATCTTTGCATAAGATTGATAACAACGCCGCGGTTATGGATAAAGAGCTCGATATGAGATACGCCTAGAGAAATACCCTTTTTAAAACAGAGGGGGCCTCTCTCTCAAAAAGGGAGAAGACAACTTTAGTGGATCGGGGAAGTGAATCTATACCTCTCATTGTAAAGCGGATTTCTCTCCACCATAAATAAATGAAGTGTTGCTCTCGTCTAAAAAAGCCAAAAGCAAACTCAACCTTTTAAAAAGGATGGATATGAGATATTTTTTAAAGTTGATTCTAAACCATTCTTTAAGAGCGCCCAGAGTAATGATTCCAATGATGATCCCAGTGATTCCAATGCCAATGATTTCTTTTTCAAACACTCTCCTCCCCTATATTAAGAAGGGCCTTTTAAGAGGAGGCTCTTCCATTTAAAATTGAGAGGGCCTTTTTTAATAGGAAAAAATTCCAATGATTCCAATCCCAACTAATCTATACCATGATTTGGTCAAGGTTTCAGCTTTCGGGCGAGGCGGAAAACAAATGTTGAAACAACACGAGCGATGAATTGGTTGGTTGTACTCGAGTGAGTCAAGCGAATCCTTAAAACCGAGCTTATATAAGGTCTTCCTTTAGCTCATAAAGGCCTTGAATCGCCTAAAAAACTATCCCCTCCCCTCTATTAAAGTAAAGCTTATTCATATTATTGCTTTCGTCAGTCGGTATAGCGAGTTCAAGTGATCTATCTGTGATCAATGCTCGTGCATAACCATGGAATGTACGTATGGGAACCCTAGACCCTGCACTCCAAGGTCTGGTAAATATAGATGCTTCATGTCGTCTATACCTTTTCCTTAGCCAATAATAAAAAATGGGCGGACCCTATATTTTAAAAGGCATTTTTAAACATGGGGGAGCATCTCATTATAAATCTTGATTATACCTCGAACAATGAATAGATAGGTCGAGCCCATCATACAATACGATACAATATTGCTCTAATAACATGAGAGCTTACTACCCATTCGAACAATAACTTATCCATTCAAGATATTAAGTAGGATTCTTCTTCATCTTCCCTTAAGGAGTCGCCCCTGCATGGAGTTGTATTCACTTATCCCTAGGCTCAATTCAACTCTTAAGGGTATGAGTGGGTGCTTTGGATAGTTGGTATTCAAACTTCCCCTCTATTTTGAACTAGTTGCGGCTTTTAAAAGATGGAGAGGTCGAGCTGTCTATAATAGAGCCTCTCACTATCTTAAGATGCTAAACCGACTACAGAAGGGAGAGGACGTCACTAGAGAAGGCAGGTCATCGCTATATCCACCATCAATAGGGGGATAGATATTACCATCAATGGGAAGGGTGACCTATATGATTATGGTATGGGTTCTTTATTCATGCGAATGGTGCTCAACTCAACTCAAAAAAGTGTATTTCGAGCTTTGAATCCTATTTCAAAAGCAATTTTGAGATTCCTTAAAGAGATCCCTATTAAAATTAGTCCTTTATTCATGCAATGCAACTGAAATTTTGAGGAATAGCTATACCTTATGAATTCATACCATTGGTCATCAGATCCGCACAGGAAAGGACTTTGTGTTAAGTGTATGCGCGCCCTGGACCTGTGACCAACATTGAAAGGCCGAAAACGATTTGAGGGTCAAGGAGCTTGAAAGTAGGATCTTGCAAGCTAGATCCAGCTGCACGAGAAGAACCTAGGGCTATTTGACAAGAGCAAAATCAAGGAGATTCGCTCATAGTTGCTCAAGAGTTTCAGGTCTCGGGCTGCCAGTGCCCTTTCAGTTTTAGTCTACACCATAGAGGCCCAGGTTGCCACCGCCGAAGGAGGACCAATCGTTGAAGAGGTCATTCAGAATGTCAAGCCCGACTCAGTCGGCCCTCAAGGTCCAAGATGCAAGGTATCAAGATTTGAAGCTCGCGACGATGAGTCGGACAGCAAGGGATTGGTCAACAGCCCAAGCCACAGTTCGCGCCTTTTTCTCCATAGCCAAGAAGGCTCAAAAGGCGAAAGTCCTACTGGACGCATTCGAAAGCGAGAGGCGCGCGTCAATGGGCTACTTTGAGGACCTCGTCGCCTTAGGCTTCCCGGGTTTCACGAATGATGATGGGAAGCCACTAGCCAAGGAAGAAATCATGCCAAAGTGGCGGTAGTTTGAAGGCGACGTTTCGGAGATAGACGAGTGGGCCGAACAAATAACAGAGAAGCAGATTTCTGATTACATACTGAAATACTATAGAATCGCCGCTTCCTTAAACGATCTGTATACCAGGTCCCAGCATGCAGAAATTGGGCAGATCGATAAGTTCCGCGCTTTGGTCAGGTCCTTGGAGAATCAAGTGCTGTTCACAAAAAGCGTCTGGTCTCAAGTTCGCCGAACCTTGAAGAATATCCGCGTTCGCTTGGCCCCATTGCCAACGGCTGAAGATGTAGCAGAAGCAATGGCGCCTGGAGAAGAAGAAGCAGTGGCGGAAGAAGAGGAGAGAGAAGAGGAAGAGGAAGGACAAGCTGTGGAAGCATCCCCAAAAAAGGAACAAGAAGTGTCCGGAGGTAACTCTGGCCCAATGGATGAAAGCTGAAGGTTCTATCATCGAGACGAGCTCGTTGCCCCGCGAGCCGCCAAGAATGTTGACAATATTGTCACATTCCACCAAGGGGCAAAAAAATTGAAACTTCGTATAATATTTGTTTTGTTGAAAGTTCTCTTTTGTTTATAAGTTATAGCAATTTTGGTTTTCCCTATTGCCCCCTGGTGGACAAAATGAAAAGAAAAGAGCTTCGGGCCTGAAGCGCTTCAAATCATCACTTCGGGCGAGAACTTTGCCGAAAAAGAACAAAGGAAATGCTTCGCACCCGAAGCATTCCCAGCGACTACTTCGGGTGAAGAGTTTGCGAAGCGGCATCCAAGCAAGTTCGCCGAGGAAGAAAAGATAGCCCAAATCGGCTAAGGCAAAGAAAATACTTCGGGCCCGAAGTATTTCTAAAATTCACTTCGGCCAGTTTTCACTCGAAGCAGTTGAGAAAATGCTTTGGCCAAAACTCCCCCGAACCACCGTTTCAAAAGAAGATTGGCCCGAAGCATTTTTCCCGACCCATTAGCGAAGCAGTTTTGCCAGCGAAGCAGCGAAGGATAAAGGAAGATCGGCTTCGGCACTCCACGCCCCCGAAGTAGTTTTGCGAAGCAGAAATCAACGAGGCGCTTCCCAGGAATGCTTCCCAAAGTTGGGCATTTCCCGAGGCAGTCAGAGGGCCTCATAAATGCATTTTTCTTGCCCGATAAGCCCGCTGCTCATTTTTGGCAATTGGATGCGAAGTATCAGCCGGAGAAGAAGAACCCGGCAAGCATGGCCGCCACTCGAGCACCGCACCTGCAATCCAAGGACACCCAGGTGGCTCATTTAATGCTTCTTTCCCCGGCTGACTCGGTCTCCATTACCAGTTTTGGTAGCCGATTTGAGATCATCCGTAGCAGCAGCGAGGAGCCGATTTCTCAGGGCCCGTGGGCGTACTTCGCCGTTTTTTGTAATAATGATTCAGAGGGCCGAGTCCTCTATAAAAACCCAGGCTTTGCAATGTAAAAGGGGGGAACTTTCGCTAGAAAGCTGCTGTAACTTGATGTCCTGCGTCTAATACTAAAGATTTTTGTGCTCCATTTCTCTCTTTTATGTTGCCTTATGTGCTTAATTCTTTTGTCTGTCTGCATTCGTATACTGAGACTCTGAATCCTGAATCCGGTGTGCGATTGGGGACTGTACCCTGAAATTTGCCCTGAAGGATACATAGGAGAGGAAAAACGTCCCTGTTGCCTTCTTTTATGCTGCTGGTGGATCGAGGTTTCTGTTATTCCCTCTTCTTAATCGCCGTTACTCTGAACCCTGAATTCCAGCGAGAGAGAGAGAACCATGCGAACACGTCCAGAGGATACATAGGAAGGTCGGCACTGCGTTTTCTTCGTCTATTCTAGGTGTTTTTTGCTGCTATTCGAGTTATTAGTGAGTGATCGTGCTTCCTGTTCTTCCTCACCTTGAATCATCAATCTCTAACCCTTACCCCTTTTATTTCTTTCTCTAACCTGAACTCCTTTTATCTCTTTCTTGCACTCTTATCTCAAACCCCAAAAGTAGATTAGTATAGGAGCCGGCCTTTCTCCGGAGATTGGCACGAGGGGCATCTCTTCCTTTCGGCCTTTCAATGTTGGTCGCAGGTCCAGGGCGCGCAAACCCATCGAAAGTCCTTTCCTGTGCGGATTTGATGACCAATAGTTTCTGGCATGCCCGATGGGACCCAAGGTCCCATATTTGAGAATATTTCTAGCCCATCTTCACCGGAGCCAATAGTTCTAACAAGTTCCTGGTGAGATCCGGTCAGTCTCACCCCCTGAGTAGTAGTGAGAATCGATGCTCTCATTACTAAGAGACTCTTAGCATCTGGCGACTCTATTTTACCCAAGAATCTTCAAGTCGTAAAGACCAAGCACTAAAGCCTGTGCCTTCATGCAAACGAGATGGAGAGTTAGGAATCGAGGAGAGGAAACCGAGTTCTTTGAGCTTGATATTGACGCCTTTGGGGAACGCTCTAGGTTAGTTACCCCCGAATATCTCTTATGCGGGACATCCTCGCAAGAGGCTGCTGTTGACGAGCAAGGCCCAACTTCCGATAGCACAGTGGCTAGTTTTCCTCCTAATCCTCCCAACTCACCGAAGCATCCTAGTGCTTCCGTTCCCATTGCCCTTCTAACGAGCAACCCAAGAGGGACTTCGGGGACTTCTGTTCCACAGAACCCGGGCACAAATATGGCCCAACAACAACAACAACAACAACAGCAACCACTGCCCAGATTATTCCCGGCATGGAATTCTTCGTCACCGTTGAATCTCGCGGGCCAAGGGCAAGTTCCACCTGCTGCAATAAAAAAGCTTCCAACGTTCGACGGAACTGGAAAGACTGCTTTAGAACATATCCAAGACATCATTTCCCTGGCGGCGATTCATGATATCACAGAAGAGCGAGTGATGGTGAAGCTCTTGGTTCTCCCCCTTAGAGGAAAACTCCTCTATTGGTATAGATCCCTGCCATCCGACACTATTACGGGATGGGACCAGTTAGTCGGGAAGTTGATGCAAGGCTTCAACGAGTCCGCCGATCCAACTTCTCTTCTGCAGTAATTCACTTCGATCCAAAGACATCCGCAAGAAGAGATTGCAGACTTCAATGTTAGGTTCGCTCGAACCTGGCAAAGAGTCCCAGTTGGGCTTCGCCCAACTGACAAAGCCGCAACGTACTACTTTATTCGGGCCTTCAACCCTGATATCGGCCTTATGATAAGGTACTCAAATGTCAATACTTTTCCAGAATTGTATGGGTTAGCCAAGAAAGCAGAAACGGACCTCATAGCCGTCGGTAAACTCCCTCAAAGAATGCCAATGCCTATACTCCCTGAGTTCCTTCAAGCCCGGTATGCGAGCGCGATCGCTCCGCGGATGTCTGCAATCCCTGCATACCCGATCTCATCCTGGAACTCGAATCCCGTTGTCTCGCAGATCACCGCTCCACAGATACATTTCCCCACACTTTCAACTACGCCGCCCACTATCACTCCAACATTTCCAATGTTGCCAACACCCCTCCAACATCCTGCCTTGCCTCCGATACCGACCATGGCTTCTTTACCATCAGTTCCCAAGGCCGATGATATGCAAGCCAAGATACTGCAAGAAATGCAATCGTTAAATGCCACGGTGCAGACCTTGTCCAACGACATGACCGTTGTCAAGAAGAAGCAAGCGCAACAAGAGTTTCTACCAAGAAGGTCTTATCCCACGCCTGCACTTACCAAAAATCAAGCGGTCCATCAAGGAAAAGCTTCGGCAAGAAATGCTGCGATAGATGAAGTCCCAAGCACTTCCGATCATGTATACTGGTGCTCTACATGTAATGATCCTCACGAGGAGAATACATGCATGTTGCATCAACACTACGTGCAGACACTAGCTTGCAGCGGTCAGGGTGGTCAAGTCAACGTCATCCGACAATTGGATCAAAACTTGTCAATCGACGAGGGAAGAGCCAGTCGCAGTCCTTACCAGGGGAGGTAAAAGAACGATAGACGTGGATGCTACCCAAATGGCTCCTTTGAAGGTACACGCTCATTTTGAGAAGGGACAACCGTCCTCTTCGGCCCCAAGCGAAGCTCCTTCGCCAGCTCCAGTCAAAGAAAAGGCCCAAAAGGCCACTGTCGAACCACCTCAGGTGGAGACCAAAGAACAGGCTAAGGAGAAGCTCAAGTTTCCCTTGCTCACCAAGCAACAAAGGGTCGAAGCGACAGAGCAATATCGCACCAAATACGAACCGAGAAAGGAACCTGAGGTGCATAGCTCCCTGACCTACAACATTGTAGAAGAATTTAAGAGAATTCCAGCCAAAATCGGTTTGTATGATGCTCGCAACTTACTAGACAAGTAGACCTCGTTGCAAGAATCATTGAAGAGGATCAATATAAAGAAGGCGAGCCGCTCGCCACGGTGCGGACCACTGTCTACGTCCATTACGGGAAAAAACAGACCACCACCGTTGTACTTATCCTTACAAATGGAAGGATATATCGTGCATAACTGCATGATAGATTCTGGAGCTGCGACGACAGTGATGCCGAAGGCGGTATGCGAGGAAATAGGCATGGAATACACATGAAGCAGTCATGGAGTCCTCCAGCTGGACGGTACCCTAGTGAAGACTGTAGGTGTCATCAAAGACATTCCTATTCGGCTACATAAGACACCTCAAATCGTAGTCATACAAGAGGTGGTAGTCGTGGATTTGGATCCCTACTTTAGCATGTGCCTGTCAAGGGAATTCACGGCAAAGCTGGGCGGATATCTGTCCATGGACTACACTCATCTGGAGATCCCCTTCAAAGGGAAGAAGGTGAAAATCTATAATGAAAAGCCTTCTACGTTCCTGGTTCAGAAGATGTCCGAGGAAGAGAGCAGTGGCCCTGTGCATACGATCGCGGAGGAGCTAGAGCAAGTGGATCTAGTCCAGGAATCCCTCGCACAGTTGTGTTGTGAAGATGAATTTTCATTGGCAGATTTCAATGCCATGATAGAGACCGAGGTGGGATGCTACACCATCGCCAAGTCTGAGAAACCAGCCAAAATGGAGAGAAAGGTTTCTGCTCAAGGACTATGGAAATTGTTCTTCGACAGTGCCCGATGCAAGAACGGCGCTGGGGCAGGAATCCTTCTGATTTCCCCGTCCGGTGAGCAAAAGGAATATTGCTACCGATTGACATGGAGCTGCACCAACAATGCAGCAAAATATGAAGCCTTGTGCTTAGGACTCAAGAAAGCTGACAAGTTAGGCATAAGGCATCTTCAAATTTTCGGAGATTCCGAACTAGTTTGCAACCGAGTCACCAACGGATGCTCTTCAAAGAAGCACTATCTTAAATCATACCGCAATAGGGTATGGGACCCGTTCGACCGGTTCGAATCCCTCAATCTACGATCTATTCCACGAGAAAAGAATCGACATGCGAGATGTCTTAGCATCCATCACGGCTCGATATTCTCCAGTGGATGATATGGTGCATAAGCCGAAGGTTGTAAGGATGATCTATAGACCCTCTGTCCCGGACAGAGATTTACACTGGCAAGTTTTTGACAACGACGAGCAGATTGTTAATTTCATGAGTCAAGAAGCCGCTACAGTCGAAGACCGAAGCCTTGATGAGGAAGAATATGAAGGATTGGTTCAGTTGAAGAACAACCACGTTCCCAAGGGATTGATCACGCTTGAGAGCCTTTTTGATCAAAATGATCGATCGCTTTCCCGCAGGATCCAGATCAGCGCGCAGCAATATCAAGACTTAGAACTGGAACCTGGGAAAGTAATAAAGGTCGGGACCGATTGTACTTCGGAAGAAATAGAGCGAATCCGATGTTTGTGTAAGAGGTACCCAAATATCGTGGCTTGGTCTTATCACGACCTCAAGGGATATGATTGGCAGCTGATTCAACATACAATTGAATTACAAGAAGGGGCCAAACCTTTCCGACAAAAGCAAAGGCCGGTTAATCCAATGATCGAGGTCCTGATGAAAGCCGAACTGCTAAAAATGCTCGAAGCAAAGATCATTTATCCCATCAAGCATTCTTCCTGGGTAGCGAACTTGGTCCCTGTCAGAAAAAAGAACGAAGACATCCGATTATGCGTGGACTTTCGCAACCTGAACCATGCTTCCCTCAAGGACCACTATCCTCTCCCGCAGATCGATCAGATCTTGCATTCGGTGGCTGGAGTTCAACGATTCTCCCTGCTCGATGGTTTCTCCGGATACAATCAAATCTGGGTCAGGGACGAAGACCAGCATAAGACCGCATTCACAACCAAGTGGGGCACATTCGCCTACCAGCGGATGCCTTTTGGCCTCTCGAATGCGGGAGCTACTTTCCAAAGGGCGATGGACCTAGCTTTTGGCGAGCTTCTGAACAAGGTTATTGTTATCTATTTAGATGACATGACCGTCTTCTCCCGAAGGAGAGAGAACCACCCAGAACATCTTCAACAAATTTTCGAAAAATGCCAAGAATTTGGCATCTCAATCAATCCAAAGAAGTCAATCTTTGTAGTCAGCGAAGGAAAGCTGCTGGGACATGCAATTTCGGAAAAGGGTCTCGCCGTGGATCCTGACAGAGCTGAAGCTCTGATGAAGCTCCCAATCCCAGCAGATAAAAAGGGCCTTCAATATTTCTTCGGTCAGATTAACTTCGTAAGGAAGTTTGTCCTAGACTTCGCCCAGGTCATTAAGCCGATGTCTGAGCTTTTAAAAAGGGCGCAGAATTTATCTGGACAAAAGAGAGGAGGAAAGCATTCAAAGAAATCAAGGCCCGAATTGTTCAGGCACCAGTCTTGATCAACCCCGACTACAGCCGAGACTTTATCCTGTATGCAATAGGAGAACCTAAAAGCTACGCCGCGGTCTTGACGCAAAAGGGGGAAGATGGAGAGGAATGTCCCATCGCGTTCCTCAACCAGATAATCAATCCCCATGAAGAAAAGTATAATTTCATCGAGCGTCAAGTGCATGCAGTAATGAAGTCTCTTAGGAAATTCAAACAGTTCATTTCTCAGAGTCATATGACAGTCTTTGTCATTCACCCCGATGTGCGTAGTTTCATTATCTAAGGGGAACTGGGGAGCAAGAGAGCTGGTTGGGTGAGCAAAATCCAAGAGTTCGATATCGAGATCAAGCCTACCAAACTAGTTCGCGGTCGCGCACTATGTCAAGAGCTGGCGAAGAATGCAACGGCCGAAAAAATAGACTGTCAGTTGGATGACTTGCCAACAGGAGAATGCCTCGCTAATAAGGAAGGGGCCGAGAAAGATTGGGTCAGCAAAATAGTGGAATATTTAAACACCGGCAGATGCCCCTCACATCTGAATGCTTCGCAGCGAAGACATTTCAGGATGAGGTCCGCCCGATACACTATGCGCCCAGAAGGCCTGTTTTTCAAGAACATCGACGGCGTCCTCCTCAGATGCATAAAAGATGATAAGAGGAGAGTCCTGGGCGAATTTCATTTGGGACTATCTGGAGGGCACTTTGTTGGAAGAACGACGACACTAAAGATAATCAAGGCGGGTTACTATTGGCCCACACTCTTTGCCGATGCCTTCTCCGTTTGCTAAAAATGCGAGCAATGCCAGAAATTCGCTGGCCGAAGCAGAAATGCTTCAATGCCACTTCGACCGATACAAGTAGAAGCCCCTTTTCAGCAATGGGGATTGGATTTCGTAGGGGCCATATCGCCAAAGTCCTCCGCTGGGCACAAATTCATTCTGACTGCGACCGATTACTTCACCAGGTGGGTCGAGGCAGTCCCCACAAAACATGCCGATCAAGATACTGTGGTCGCCTTCCTGGAAGGATTGATTACCCGCTGCGGTATCCCCGAAGCAATTATTACAGATAACGGTCCTCGTTTCACAGGCGCAAAGATCAACGAGTTCCTATACAAGTATGGGATATATCACAAGGTGTCTTCCAATTATTACCCCCAAGGCAATGGATTGGCAGAATCCACCAACAAAACCCTGTTGAGGATACTGAGAAAGCTGATTGATCAAAACAAAAGAACTTGGCACCTCCTTTTGGATCGGGCATTGTGGGCCGATCAGGTTTCTATCAAAAGGTCAATCAAGACTTCGCCGTATGCCCTGGTCTACGGCAAGGAAGCCATCCTGCCCATTCACATCGAGATCCCTGCGTTACAGTTGCTAGAAGAAGATGAAGCTAACCCGATGGAGGAACGCCTGGTTCAGCTACTACAACTAGAAGAGGAACGTGAAAGGGCCTACCAAAACTTCGCACATGCTGAGGTCACCCAAGAATGGTTCAAAAGGAAATCATCCGATCGCATATTCAAAGCAGGAGACCTGGTATGGAGGTGGGATTCATGGAAGGCCAAGCCTGGGAATCGTGACAAAATGGATGCATTCTGGGACGGACCGTTTGAAATAGTGAAAGTGAATTCGGCCAATTCATTCATCCTCAAAGATGCGAATGGCCAAGTTTTACCAATCTCCGTCAATGGTCTTCACCTGAAGACCTTCAATCGCTGAGGTATGTGTGCTCCAAAAATAAAAAATAAAAATCTTGCATATATTTTGTATATAGGATTTCCATGCTTTGTATATACTCTGTTCAAAAGATCGCGGGGAGCAAGTGCCACTTCAACCGCAAAAGCTAGATTCCTAGCTTCGGCTTCACAAAGCACGATCGGAATCGCCTTCAGGAGGTTTCGGTCCGAAGTAGCCGACGAAGGGAAGTTCGCCGCGAAGCAGTTCATCCTCGGAGAACCAAACCACATGCAAGCCAAGGACGTGGAAAACGCTTCGCTAAAAGAATATGCCGAAGGCGTTGTCCGAAGTAATTCTTGGCGAAGTTCATCCTCGATGAAATGGGTTTCGGTCGGCGGTATTTATGAACCGAAGCAACAGCGTAGCAAAGGGGAACCTCGGGCCCGAAATGAAGAAAATCAGCCCGAAGAACTTCGCGGCGAAGCATTTTCACCGAACCCCGCTTCGGAGCGGACACATTTAAGTTGTGCCTCGAAGAACGTGTCGACAACAACCTCAAAAGGGGACCAAAACAGATGAACTCAATACGAAAGAAACGACACTCATCCCAAGGCAGTTCGTTGACCGAAAAGCCGCACAAAAGTACCAGGTGGCAGCAACTCGCGCTCTCAATACAAAATCAAACCGCCGAATTGCATGGCCCCGCGTACGACGCCGCCATATAGCCAATCAGATGCCGCAGCGATACTTTCGGGCTAGGCCCACGAAGTAATTACGGTGGTTGCCATAAATGTTGGAAGTTGCCCTTCGAAGCTATAAAATGCAGACGCCCGTTAAGAACAAACCATTTGCAAGTGTGAGAGTTGAGTCTGTATTTTGCCACCTCGGAAAGCTTCTGCATCAAAGGTTCCGCCGTTCGCCGTGATTACCCCATCCTCTTTTTGAGGTGCCGAACTCTGCTACATCACAAGTTATTCGGCTGCAATCGTTCACAATGGGAAGGAAGAACCCCACGCGGAAGGGAAAAGAGCCGGAGGTGACGGTTCCAGAGAAGGCGAAAGCCGTGGAAGAAAAAAAACTTGGGTAGGGGGCTTGTCAAGTGATACTTTGGTATGCCCATGGTAGGTGTCGCTAGCCGAATGCATTTCCAGAGGAGAGTTCTACGCTCCCGACGCTTTGCGGCCGGACACTAACCCGGTTTTCTTCGATTGGGCAGAATGGGTGGCCCGAAATCTGCATATGCGGTTGTCATCCATGAAGGATGCTAGCAAGGAGCCGTACTTCCAGCCTTGTTCCTTGGTTTGGCTCTTTTTCTTCCATGTACATAAAACCCTTCCCCATTGTGATATTTCACCAGTCAACAAGGATGGGATCCCTTTACTTGTATATCAGTGGACCCGTCTCCTGCTGAGGTTGGAGTCCTATTACCCTTTCAACCAGCAGTTTTTGGGACCTACAATGCACATTCTGACAGGGTCTAGCCCTCGGGTGCCTCTCTACCTTAGAGATAAAGTGGTACTGGAGAAAAAAGGGGATGTGTTTCAATTGACACAAGGGCTTGTGATCCGCCTTTTCGGCTTCACAGGGAAGCCCTTCTTGCTGCCCTTTTTCCCTTCGGAGTACCAATTTGCCCTGGAAGTTGCTCGGCAAAGTGACGCGACCGACGAAACTTATGGTCACGGGCCGAAGTGGGCACACACCTGTGACTTTCCCTTCAAGATGGGAGTGATCGAAGTCTTTGCCTTAAAACAGAACATATACCTGGAGGAGAGGCTCGTCGATTTTGGTCTGCTTCAAATACCACGAGAGGTGGCTCTACGACCCGTTGGGGGTGATGAGAGATCATTTGAAAAGCAAAAAATTCCATGTCTGTCCTCGCCCCGAAGTTTTGGAGCAAAGGAATAACCCCAATGGTACAGACCTGGAGTGGTACTTAGAGGAGATGAGGACGTTGCCTCCTTGGAATGACTTCTATCCTATGGAGGTCGAATTCGACCCAGACCAGTACCCATTCCCAACTCCCGACTCCACTTTCTGGAGAAAAGCAAGGGATGATTTAAAAGAGGAGTTAAAGGACTGGGACGAGGAGCAGTTAGGAGAATGGTGGATTATGAGAGTCCATCGCCGAAAGATGAATTCTTATGGGCTTCTAACAATGGACAGGGAATTCGCAATTGTGTATTAAACCAATATTGGGTCATGGAAACCCTTGTCCTTTGCCGATTTCGTTCCACTAGCCACTCCAAGTTCAGACGAAGGCCCCGGGAGGACTGATAATGTCCCCAAGGAAAAGGCAGCCAGACCCGCGCCAAAGGCTTTATTACAGAGTCCATCCGAAGATCTTGAGACAGCAATAGAGGAATCAGAGCAACCCCTCAAGAGGAAGAAAAGAAAGGAGCGGGAACCTACACAGGCACCCCCGAACTTCCCAAAACTATCGCGTACAAGCACGCCGAGCGCCCCTGCCGAAAGATCGGTATCGGGCTCGGCCGAAGAAAATGACGGAGAAGCTCCACCAAATGCTGAAGCGGCCCCAAATGTAGATATCATCAACGTGGAGGAACTCATGGAAGTCGTGGAAGCCGAAAGTACCGAGGCCCAGGAGGAACCAGGGCCGATCACCCAGGAAATCACCATGGCCGCTCTGCTAGGAGGGCACGCAGGTATGTTTTCTTCGCCTTATGCTCTGGTTGCTCGAAAGTCTACCCTAGTCCTGGCCAAAAGCTCTCACCTACCCACCCTGCCTCCATAAGGTCAGTCACCTCCTTGCGCCGTGTCCCTAACTACTCCCCCCGAGTCTTCCGGCCAGGACAAACCTGTCGAAGTTACTTCGCCCAGCCACACCGCCAATCCTTCAGCCATCAACCAGGGCGAAGCCAATAGCCCAATACCGAACCCCGAGGTTCATTCCTCCATTGTACATAATGTGTTCCCACTCGCCGAAGCCCCCATCACCCCTATTGCCGAACCTTCGGGTGAGGCTATCCCCTTCAACTCCTTATATTTGTTCAATCCCTCAGCTGTAGACCCAGCCGCATTCGACTCCGAGCTATCCTCAATACGGGAGTCTCCCTTGGCCAAAAAACTCCTCCAAGCCCGACAGAACACAGAAAGAATGTTGAAAGAGGCAAGAAAAAAGAGAGGGCGCTCGCTCGCTCAAGTTGAGAAATGTGCTGTCTTTGATTTCGAGGCGGGAAAGGTGCATAAAGTGAAGAAGATACCCAAAGTCCACAAGCCCCTGGATGAAATGACTCCAGCGGACTATGAATATCAGGATAAGGAAAAGGACTTGGAACATCTGAATGTGGATAAGGAGTCCGCCTCTATGCACATTGGAATCGAGACCTTCAAGGCACATGCCAACATTGCCAACAAGCGCAGGTTCGAGGCTGAGAGTGCTAACATCAAGTTGGAGGAGGAGCTAGCGAGGGCTCGCTCCAAATTGGCAGAGGCCGAGGAGCAATGCAAGCTGATGCAGAAAGAAGCACGCGCCCTAAAGCTACAGATAGCACAGCTGAGAATCAGGCACAAAGGCAGGCCGAAAACAATTTGAGGGTCAAGGAGCTTGAAAGTAGGATCTTGCAAGCTCAGATCCAGCTGCACGAGAAGGAGAGCCTAGGGCTATTTGACAAGAGCAAAATCAAGGAGATTCACTCACAGTTGCTCAAGAGTTTCAGGTCTTGGGCTGCCAGTGCCCTTTCAGTTTTAGTCTACACCATAGAGGCCCAGGTTGCCGCCGCCGAAGGAGGACCAATCGTTGAAGAGGTCATTCAGAATGTCAGAGCCCGACTCAAGCTGGCCCTCAAGGTCCAAGATGCAAGGTATCAAGATTTGAAGCTCGCAGTGATGAGTCAGACAGCAAGGGATTGGTCAACAGCCCAGGCCACAGTTCGCGCCTTTTTCTCCATAGCCAAGAAGGCTCAAAAGGCGAAAGTCCTACTGGACGCATTCGAAAGCGAGAGGCACGTGTCAATGGGCTACTTTGAGGACCTCGTCGCCTTAGGCTTCCCGGGTTTCACGAATGATGATGGGAAGCCATTAGCCAAGGAAGAAATCATGCCAAAGTGGCGGTAGTTTGAAGGCGACGTTTCGGAGATAGACGAGTGGGCCGAACCAATAACAGAGAAGCAGATTTCTGATTACATACTGAAATACTGTAGAATCGCCGCTTCCTTAAACGATCTGTATACCAGGTCCCAGCATGCAGAAATTGGGCAGATCGATAAGTTTCGCGCTTTGGTCAGGTCCTTGGAGAATCAAGTGCTGTTCACAAAAAGCGTCTGGTCTCAGGTTCGCCGAACCTTGAAGAATATCCGCGTTCGCCTGGCCCCACTGCCAACGGCTGAAGATGTAGCAGAAGCAATGGCGCCTGGAGAAGAAGCAGTGGCGGAAGAAGAGGAGAGAGAAGAGGAAGAGGAAGGACAAGCTGTGGAAGCATCCCCAGAAAAGGAACAAGGAGAAGTGTCCGGAGGTAACTTTGGCCCAATAGATGAAAGCTGAAGGTTCTATCACCGAGACGAGCTCGTTGCCCCGCGAGCCGCCAAGAATGTTGACAATATTGTCACATTCCACCAAGGGGTAAAAAAATTGAAACTTTGTATAATATTTGTTTTGTTGAAAGTTTTCTTTTGTTTATAAGTTATAGCAATTTTGGTTTTCCCTATCGCCCCCTGGTGGACAAAATGAAAAGAAAAGAGCTTCGGGCCCGAAGCACTTCAAATCATCACTTCGGGCGAGAACTTTGCCGAAAAAGAACAAAGGAAATGCTTCGCACCCGAAGCATTCCCAGCGACTACTTCGGGTGAAGAGTTTGCGAAGCGGCATCCAAGCAAGTTCGTCGAGGAAGAAAAGATAGCCCGAATCGGCTAAGGCAAAGAAAATACTTCTGGCCCGAAGTATTTCTAAAATTCACTTCGGCCAGTTTTCACCCGAAGTAGTTGAGAAAATGCTTTGGCCAAAACTCCCCCGAACCACCGTTTCAAAAGAAGATCAGCTTGAAGCATTTTTCCCGACCCATTAGCGAAGCAGTTTTGCCAACGAAGCAGCGAAGGATAAAGGAAGATCGGCTTCGGCACTCCACGCCCCGAAGTAGTTTTGCGAAGCAGAAATCAGCGAGGCGCTTCCCAGGAACGCTTCCCAAAGTTGGGCATTTCCCGAGGCAGTCAGAGGACCTCATAAATGCATTTTTTCTTGCCCGATAAGCCCACTGCTCATTTTTGGCAATTGGATGCGAAGTATCAGTAGGAGAAGAACCCGACAAGCATGGCCACCACTCGAGCACCGCACCTACAATCCAAGGACACCTAGGTGGCTCATTTAATGCTTCTTTCCCCGGCTGACTCGATCTCCATTACCAGTTTTGGTAGCCGATTTGAGATATCATCCGCAGCAGCAGCGAGGAGCCGATTTCTCAGGGCCCGTGGGCGTACTCCGCCGTTTTTTGTAATAATGATTCAGAGGGCCGGGTCCTCTATAAAAACCCAGGCTTTGCAATGTAAAAAGGGGGGGAAATTTTTGCTAAAAAGCTACTGTAACTTGATGTCTTGCGTCTAATACTAAAGATTTTTGTGCTCCATTTCTCTCTTTTATGCTGCCTTCTGTGCTTAATTCTTTTGTCTGTCTGCATTCGTATACTGAGACTTTGAATCTTGAATCCGGTGTGCGATTGGGGACTGTAGCCTGAAATTCGCCCTAAAGGATACATAGGAGAGGAAAAACGTCCCTGTTGCCTTCTTTTATGCTGCTTGGTGGATCGAGGTTTCTGTTATTCTCTCTTCTTAATCGCTGTTACTCTGAACCCTGAATTCCAGCGAGAGAGAGAGAACCCTGCGAACCCGTCCAGAGGATACATAGGAAGGTCGACACTGCGTTTTCTTCGTCTATTCTAGGTGTTTTTTGTTGCTATTCGAGTTATTAGTGAGTGATCGTGCTTCCTGTTCTTCCCCACCTTGAATCATCAATCTCTAACCCTTACTCCTTTTATTTCTTTCTCTAACCCGAACTCCTTTTATCTCTTTCCTGCACTCTTATCTCAAACCCCAAAAGTAGATTAGTATAGGAGCCGACCTTTCTCTGGAGATTGGCACAAGGGGCATCTCTTCCTTTCGGCCTTTCAATGTTGGTTGCAGGTCCAGGGCGCGCAAACCCACCGAAAGTCCTTTCCTGTGCGGATTTGATGACCAACAATACCATGCACCTTTCAAAATAGAGGGATCGAGCTCTTAAAATTGGAAGAGGTCTTCAAGTATTGGAATGCTTTTTGGGGCTATTCCTCTTCCTTATGTGGCAGTAAGACCTAAAAGATGAATGAAAGAATCTCTTGGAGGTATTGGAATGAAATGATCGCTCAAGTGGTCGAGGTCATTTATCGTCGATCGCCTCTAGGTTGAGGGCCCCAACGTCTTAAGAGGTAGATAACTCATCGGGAAAAGGAAGAACGCCCACATCGAGCCCCCCTTTTTAAAAATAGAGAACCTCCCACTTTTTAAAAGCTAGCGAAATTTTTTGTTTTGATGAAACCATAGAGATCGATTTATTCTTTGTTGGGGTGCACATCATAGATATTTGTTGGGGGATGGGCGAGAACCTCTTCAAAGTTTATAAGATTCTTGGTGATAATGAGCTCAAAATAACTTATTCTTCCTTCTCTTGAGTGGGCTTGATGGGAGAGAAACATCTTCGTTCTCTTAAAGGGGGGACCGACTTCTTTTTGTTAAAGATAGTTGATGGGAAGGGGAAAGGGGAGCGATAAGAGACTTGACCGGGTTAGGGACTCGACCTTAAAAGGTTAGAGACTTGACCACTTTTAGATAAGTCCACCAATTTCATAGTCTATAGTAGGTAGTTGTTACCCAACAAGCTAATTCTCAGATCTAAGTGAGCTTTATAAAGGGGTTTTCCATATAAAACAACAAATCCAGGAGGTTAGCCAAAAGGTTTATTCCAGTCTACGATCACACACCCGAATCCAAAATCTTCTACCTCTTTAAAGAGTCGTTGCCCCTTTCTTACCCTTTTAAATGGTGGGGGAGAGGAGAGCTTTTGAACCTTATAATAAATCATCAGTGATGCCTCTTTGAAGTTCTCTCATCTCTAGGTAGATTTAGTTGGTGAGCTCTTTCCATGCCCTCTAAGCATAGTATCGATGAAAGGCTAAGTTGATCAACGAGTTATCTAGTCAATGAATGTTCGACCCTCTCCTCTCTCTTTTCAAAGCCAGATATAGAGCGTTGCTGCTTTGGGATTAATAAGAAGAATCTTTGAACCAACCATAAGAGCAAGGGCCCTATCCCTATTGAGATATACATTGAGATATAGAGCATTGCTTTGTTATAATAATAAGGGTGCCCTCTTCCCTTTTTAAAACAGAGAGGTATTGACCCCTCTCTATTTTAGATAAAGGGAATCCTATAGTATTTTTTTAGAAATTCAAGCTTTTAGCCCCCCATGTTTTGCCTTTAAAACATGGGGTTTAAATGGTCGAGGAGAGCGCTTTTAAACCTATAGGTTGCTTGAAATAATAGAGGTTCAATCAATGGGTCAAGAGGGTTTTAATGTATGTAATAGACTTTGATGGGGGATACCATGCACTCGACTTGAATGGGCCCACCTTTCTGCTAGAAACAAACAGGCGCACCGACCACCCTTTATTTCTTTTTCTTGCTCAGAGTAACTCAATCCTAAGGCTTCTTGACTAGTGTGAGTACAACCTCATTTCTGTCCTCGGTATGGTTCTGTTGGTCAAGAATCTGCCTTAGGTATGAAATGTGTCATTCATGCACCCTAGACCCGACCAACATTGAAATGCCAAAAGGAAGAAATGGCTCCTTTGCCAATCTCCGGAGATGGGCTGGTTCCCTTGCTATTCTAACTGGGGACTTTATATTAAGGAACATGAAAGAAATTGACAAATGACTAAAAGGAATGGGAAATATGGCCACAAGCCAGATAGAACAGGGGTGATGGACAAGCAGCACGATAACTTAACTGTACGTCGAATCAATAGCACTCAAAATAGAAAACTAACAAAAATTAAAACCAGGCATCTAACATGTGTAATCTCCAGGACTATTCCAGCGTTCAACCTTTATCGGGAGTCAAATCCAGACATAGAATAATAACCCACAGACAAAGCGGAGAATTTAATAGAAAATAAGCGATAGAAGACATACACTTAAATAGAAGTCCAAAGTTAGAGCCAAACATTATCTGTATTGATAGCAAAATTCAAGTTACAGCAAGCTTCTAGCAAAACATCCATCATATTACAATAAAATTGCCAGCTTTTATAGAGAATTCTGTCGCTTGAAATATTTAATGCACACCCACAAAACATCGCGGTGGCAAAGAAGATAAGATTTGAGAGGATAAACACTCATGAAACAGTAACTAGGCATGGGCTGAAACTGATGACTCCCTGAAATGCAGTTGCACCCCTTCAATGCTCTGATAGGTTTAGCTGGCGGTGCCGTCTCTTTGCTTGTTGGAACCGCCCTAGTGCGAGATAGGATTCTAAAATCCGAAAATGTCAAGTCTGGAAGCTTCTCAGACCGACTGTGCTTGGATGGATAAGGATGCACCTTATGTCAC
This sequence comes from Wollemia nobilis, assembly GCA_028583015.1. Lineage (NCBI taxonomy): Eukaryota > Viridiplantae > Streptophyta > Pinopsida > Araucariales > Araucariaceae > Wollemia > Wollemia nobilis. Next base: position 81,821 of record JAQPPZ010004351.1, on the reverse strand, counting down.
TGAGAAGCGCCTCTGACGAGCTTCGGTTGAAGCAAGGGGGGTTGGACTGAAACAAGCGCCTAATGGATGTAGGCCCCACCTACGTTTCGTTGATGCAGTCTCCGAAAAGTGCTTGCACTCCAAAACTGTAGCGAAACTAGTTGTCATCTTGAGAGCAACGCTAACGTTGAAAAGTCAAGGCTGATTGCGCTTCCACTTGGGCCGAATTTGCCTTGCGCTAGAAAATGGGAGCGAAACGTCTTGCTGCATTGGAAGGGGGCCGAGTTGAAAGGTCAAAGGTGCTTGCGCTTTGGAAGACTCCGAAAATGCCTTGCGCTAGAAAACTGCAGCGAAAATGCCTTGGAGCCTCGGGAGTAGTGCTGGCATTGAAAAGTCAACAGGCATTGCGCTTCTACTTACTCCGAAACTGCTTGCACTCGAAAATTTGGGTGAAACGCCTTGCTGCACTACTTAGCCTTTTTTCCTCGAACTTGCTGCTGCGCTTTGAAAAGTCAAAGGGTGTTGCGCTCCTGGCAGACTTCGAAAAGGCTTTGCGCTCAAAAGGTGGAGCGAAACGACTTGGAGCATTGGGAGCAATGCCAGAGTGGAAAAGTCAAATGTTGTTGCGCCCCTTACTTGGCTCGAATTTGCCTTGCGCATGGAAAATGGAGCGAAACTACTTGGAACCTTGGGAGGTGCGCTGGCATGGAAGAGTCAAACGCCAAAGCGCTGCTAGCTTGGAGCGCAAACGAATTGTGCTGAAAAGTGGAGTGAAACGCCTTGTAGCCTTGGGAGTGGCGCTAGAATTTGAAAAATCAAAGGTCGTTGCGCTCCCACCTGCTCCGGATTGGCCTTGCGCTCGAAAAACAGAGCGAAACAACGGTTTTGACACTTAGCATTTTCTTTTGTCCAATGAGCAACGCCTTTGAAAAGTCAAAGCCCATTTCTCTCTTAGCAGGAGCGAAATTGCCTTGCGCTTGGAAAACTGAGCGAAACAACTGCCTCCATACTTAGCATATTTTTATTAAAACTGTTGCTCCCTGCGTTGTTTGAAAAGTCAAAACCCCAAGCGCCCCTGGCAGACTTCGAAAAGGCTTTGTGCTCCAAAACAGGAGCGTAAAGGATATGGGCCCCACATCACTTCAAACAGGTTCATGCTGAACGGTCAAAGGTCGTTTCTCTCCTTTCTGCTTTGAAATTGCATTGCGCTCTTCAGCTGGGGCGAAAAGACCCTGTTGCACTTAGCATTTTCCTTGTAAAATTGCAACTGCGCTCAGTCAAGGCCAAAATTTGGCTCGCGCTCTTCTTCAGGGGTGAAAGAGCATTGCATTCTTATGCTTTCTTTCCTGGAGTTGGCCTTTGCTGTTGTCTGGCCCAAAATGGGCCTGCGCTCTGCTTCTGCCCCGAAACAAACCTGCACCTTGAGATATGGTGCCACACTATCTTCGCCCTTGACAAGGTGAAGACCCTACATGTTGAATAATCAGAAAACTACACCAGTCCTTGGGTACAACTGACAAATGCTGACGGAGAAAGCAGGAAAGAGAAATACATTATGTACAAAGAAGAAAGCTTCAGGGAAGGAGAAATTACAGAACAACAAAATATACACAATGTTGCAGAAATGCCAACATCTCTGGTGGCTCGTGGGGGAATTGAGCTCGCCTCAATGTCAAAATCCCAGGCCTTATCTGTTGCGCTTAGAGTCATCATCGTTGTCCTCTTCTGAGTGCTCACTACTGGCAGTAGACTCTTCCTCCAACCTCTCCCTTTTTGATTCTTCCTCTTCCTTTTGGGACTCACGGCCAACTTCTTCTCCTTGGCCTCCTTCCTCTTCTCGGTCCTCATGCTGCTGGGGAGGCTTCGTTTGCGGGAGACGCCCACGGATTGATTCATAGGTGGCTTGGGCCAGGGCCTAGGCTTTTTCTTGGAATGGAGTGTGGTCTTGGAGCTCTTTAACTAGGTATTCAAAAGTTTCAAGCTGGTCCACATTAGCGAAGTGAGCCCTTTGGCTAAGGTCCACCAAATAGGACTCAATTCGAGCGAACGTTGTCGTTAACTGGATTACCTGAGCTTCTGTAATAGGCTCACTCCAACTGTCGATCTCCAAAGTATCGTCCTCAAAGGCATCCCACACTAGGCTAAGATCTTCCTTTGTCAGAATGGTCCCATCCTTGCCAGTGAAGCTAGGGGAACCAAACTGTGCGAGAGCATCGAAATACATCAGGGAGATGCGCCTTTCCTGTTCAAACGCATCTAACAACTTTCTCGCTTGTCGGGCCCTTTTCTGCTTTGTGAAGAAGGCCTGTAATGTCATCTTCGCAGTTGCCCATGACCGAGCAAGTAGGGACATAAGGGCAAGCTGGAAGTCCATTTTTTCTAGGGATTGTGCCTTCATTGCCAACTCTAGCCATCGCTCAATGTGCCTCTCGGCATCCTCCACGATGGGTCCGCCATTAGAAACCTTCTGCTTGGCCTCCCAAATGAATGTGAGGACTGCTATTGCCTTGCGTTCCCTTGCTCTGAAGTTTGTCAAGAAGTGACAACAAACCTCTTTGATGCGGTCTTTTTGAAGACCTCTGTGTTCTTTCCGTCATCTAGGCCTGCAACTCCTAGAAATGAACATTTGAAGCCTGCAACTGGCTTTCTGTCTCTGCATGCACTTTGAGGCGCTGCTGAGACTCTCTTCTGCAATTCTCCATCTCCTGTTCCAGGCTGGTCACACGTTGTTGCAACTGCTCGGATTTAGCTTGAGCCTCTTCTGGCTATGCTCTTATGTGTGCCAAGGTCTCCTCCAGCTTTGCATTTTTAGACTTAGCTTCATAGAAGCGAGTCTTGTAATGCTTACTATGGAAATAGATGGTGCCCATTTCAACCCCGATGTTCTCGATCTTGTCTACGACACTGATCGTTTTTAAGTCTTCGATTGTATGGCGGAAGGAATAGTCTGCCGACGTCATTTCCTCCAGGGGCTTTTGGACCTTGGGCACCTTCTCCATTCTGTGGAGCTGCATGTTCTCTGGATCGAATATGGCCCTTCTTTCTGTCTGGGCTGGCTGCGCTTTTTCTCTTTTCTGACCTTTGAGCCAGTGTGAGGAACTTTGCTGCGCTAGGCGTATGCTTTTTGCAACCAAATCCTCCTGAATGTCCTCCAACTCCATCTCCATTGGTTCCTCTACGCCAAAGAGCGGCGCGAGAGGTAACAAAGCTCATTGTGGATCAGCTTCCGTAGAGGACTCAGGAACTGTTGGTCACAAATTTGCCACATGAAAGGATTTTGTACGTATACGCGCCCTAGACCTGGACCAACATTGAAAGGCCGGAGGGAAGAGATGCCCTCCGTGCCAATCTCCGGAGAAAGGCCGACTCCTGAACTAAACTACTCGGTATTTTTAAGACAAGAGTGTAGGAAAGAAATAAAAGGGGATAGGGTAAGAAGTGAGAACAATTTTGGTGGGAAAGAACCAGCAGCACGTTATCAACAAATACCTTAAAACAACAATAAATATAAAGAACGAAACTAAAATAAACACTGCGCTATCTTCCCTATGTATCCTCTGGAAAAGTTCCAGGGTTCAAGTATCTTCCTATGTCTAAATCCAGAATTCAAAATTACAGCAATTAGGAAACACAAGAACTTGACAGAAACCACTATCTACAGGCAACATAAAAAGAATCTAACGCAATATTAAATCTCTTACGTAACCCTCTGAATGATTCGAAGATTCAATCTCTCATTACACGCCTAAATCCAAAACGCAGAATTGTAGTATGCAAACGAAGAGCAAGAATAACAGAAATCAACACAGAAAGTAGCATTCATGAGAGAAATGGAGCTCAATGTCTTCAATATCTATTGTAGAAATCAAGATACAACAATTCTCTGGCAAAAGTTCTCCCCTCCCCCGCTTTTCCATTACAATTCATGGGTTTTTATAGAGGACCCGACCCTCTGAGCGATCAATGCACAAAATCCAGAAGTACGCCCTCGAAAACCTGAGAAATCTGCCTTCGCTCCTCCCGTGACCGAGCTCTCACATTTGTTTCTATATTTAGCGATTACGGCCGCATTAGCCGGGGAAATCTGCATTAATGGGCCGCTCGACTCGTCCTGAATCTCCGGGTGCGGTGCTCGAGTGGCTGCTAGGTTCGTCGGGTTCTCCTCCTGCGACTGATATTTCCTTTTCCATTGCCAAAATGAGTTCCGGGTCTTTCGGGCAAGTAAAAATGCATTTATGAAACACTTGACTGCCTCAAAAAGATACCTGGCCTTGGTGTGTGTGCCCTGGAGAGCTTCGCCAAATTTCGGTTCGGGGACCTACTTTGCGACAGATGTGAGCCGAAGCGGGACTAACCTCTCTGCATGGGTGCTTCGTAGCGAAGGGACCTTCAAAAACAGCTTTGCAAAGACTTAGTGTCAAAGCATATCTACTTCTTAAAATCATGGCTCCCAATCTCTCATCGCTTCGTCGAGAAAATTGCTTCGCAAATAGATGCTTCGCTGATGGACTAAAAGAATGCTTTGCTACGAAGCTTTTTCAAAATGGCCGTTCGGGGGTTTTTCGGCCGGAGTAGAATTTTGCCTTAGAATATTTCTTCGACTTCTCCAAGGCAACTAGGCTCCTAGGGAAGGGGCTTCACGTGACAATTGGCCGAAGCGGGTGCTTCGCTGAGATTTCGGCAAAGCAGTTTTCATACTTTGTAATTTTCTCCTTCGCTGCTCTACTGCTTCGCAAAAACGGGGCCCGAAGCTAGTCTCATAGAAGCTTCGCTTGTGAAGCTCTTTTCATGCCTTAAAAAATTTTGAGCATGTATTTCATTTTCCTGTTTTCTCCTTGCGAAGCTAAGGGTGAAGCTTCTATACATATAGTTTATTTACACAAAGGGGGTAAAAATGATAGCCAAAATTGCTAGTGTGCTATTTACAACAAAAATAAAGAAAACAAACCAAGGAATCATCAAAGAATTTTGGATTTTACTACCCCTCCAAGCAATGTGACAAAATCGTCAACATTCCTGGTAGATCGCAGGGCAACGAGCTTGCCTCGGTGTGAGGACCCTTTAGCCTTCAACCGTTGGGCCAGAGTTACCTCTAGACTCTTCTCCTTTCTGCTCTTCTTGTTCTAAGGGTGCCTCATCAGTTATCTTTTTTCCTCTTTCATCTTCATCGGGTGCTTGTTCCAATGGCAACGGTGGAAGGCGGTCACGGATTCTCTCCATTGTTCGGCGAATATGGGCCCATGCTACCTTCTGAAAAGGTTACTGATCTTGCAGTGCCTTAATCAGGACATGGAACCTGTCGATCTGCCCGATATCAGCATATTTAGACCTCGCGCTCAAGTCGTTCAAACACGCCGCGATTTTACAATATCTTAAAATAAAATCCATGACTTGGCCCTCCGTAACTGGATCCTTCCATTCATCAATATCAGAAACATCGCTCTCAAAGCTGAGCCAGGCTAGTTTTAATTCTTCTTTCGTCAAAAGGTTCCCATCATCGTCGGGGAAACTCGGGAAACCCAATTCTGAAAGGTTCTGGAAATATCCCAAAGAGGTACGCTGCTCTTGTTCAAATACATCCAAAAGTTGCTTTGTCTGCTGTGGTTTCCTTACTTTGGAGAAGAAGGCGTGAACTGTAGCTTGGACAGTGGACCAATCCCTTGCTGTCCGACTCATGGCAGCGACCTGCAAGTCTTGATACTTAATGCTTTGTACTTCAAAGGCCAAATTGAGTCGGCTTCTTATCTCCTGGATGATTTTGTCCACTATTGGCCCTTTCTGAGTAGCAACGTTCTGGGCTTCGGTAATGTATGACAATATTGAAAGGGCACTGGAGGCCCGGGATCTGAAATTCCTACGCAAATGCAAGCGAATGTCCTTGATTTTGTTCCTGTCGAACAGTTCTAAACTCTCCTTTTCATACAACTGTTGTTGCATCTGCAAGATCCTATATTCAAACTCCTTGGCCTTTACTTCAGCTTCGGCCTGGGTCTTGTTATGATCTTCTGCTTCATTCCACAGTTGTTCTATCTGTTGTTTCAAGGCATCCCTCTCGTCCTTCATTTGCTCGCATTGCTTCAGAGCATCCTCCAACCTAGAGCGGATTCTAGCCAGATCTTTCTCTAACTTGACATTGGCGTTTTTTGTCTCACAGCGACGTTGGTTGGCAATCCTGGCGTGTGTGCGGAAAGTCTCTATTCTTACATGCATGGATTCTAATTCATTTTCGATGTCCATGTGTTCCAGTTCCTTGACCTTCTCCTTATACTCATAATCTGCAGAGGTCATTTCATCCAAGGGTTTTTGGACCTTTAGAATCTCCTTGACCTTATACAATTTTCCATTTTTCAAATCAATCACCGCACACTTTTCCGGTTTCGCCAGGGAACGCCCTCTCCTCCTCGCCTCCTTGAGTACTTTGTCGATGTTTTGACTGGCTCAGATCAATTTCTCTGCTAGAGGGCTCTCCTTGATCATAGCTAATTCATTTTCTAACGAGGTTGGGTTAACAACCGAAGGGGTAAACAAGTATAAGGACTGTACTGGTGACGTGTCGCCGGTGGGCTCGGTAGCGGGTGTGATAGGGGTTTTGGTTAGCGAAGTGATGGTATGCATGGGTGCGGGGCGGGAGTCGGGGTTTGGAGATGAGGTATCACCTTCGATCTGACCAAGTACCAATGGAATGGTGGCATGGGTGAGCGAAGTGGCGGCTGCAGACACGTCTCGGCCTGATGACTCAAACGGGGCGGAAACACCTATGGGATTTGCAGAATCATGGGACACATCTGTGACAGGGAAAGAAACTACACGCTGGGGTGACTGTACGACTGGACAAGTAATTTTTTGAGAAGGCTCCAAGAGACCTTCAGCCGAGACCACTGTCGACACAACTTGGGAAACCAGAGTTGAAGAAGAGGAATGCGTACCTGCGTGCCCTATTGGCAGGGCAAAAGCGACAAATTCCTACGTGTTGGGTTTGCTACTTCTCCCAGCTTCTACATCCTCAACATTTTCAATATTTTCACCAATGTTTTCTTCATCTTGGAGGAATTCCTCCACATTAACGACGTCTACCTCAACACTTTCCACTGTTTTTTGAGACATTGTTTTCTCAACATCAATTTCCACTGACCCTGCTGTAGACTGTTCATTGGAAGCACCGGAGGGTCTGGTGCGAGGCCGCTTCGGATGAGGAGGGGGTAGTTGGACCTGTTTGGGTCTTTTTCGTTTCCTCATATCCTCCTTTTCTTGCTGCTGCAATGGCCTCCCGACATCAACTTCGGAACCTTCAACGGGCTCCTTAAGCGGCTCCTGATGTGTCACTACAACTTCGTCTTCCTCTTCCTGTTCAGAATCATCAACAATTCTTCTGGGGCTATCGCCCGAACCTGGGGGACTAGGAGGAATGAAATCACCAAAGGAGAGGGGTTGCCAAGATCCGGCATACGCTTCATAGTAGATAGCGAAGTCCTTATCTGTCTCCAAGAGTCCGTATGACTTCTGCTTCCGACGATGAACTCTCATAACCCACCATTCTTTCAATTGTGGTTCGGGCCAATTCCTTATCTCTCCCTTCAAATCGTCTTTCATTTTTTTCCAGAATGCAGAGTCTGGGCTCGGGAAGGGGTGCTTAATGGGATCATGCTCAACTTCCATAGCGTAAAATTCGTGCCACGGAGGCAACATCTTCATCCTTTCTAAGTGCCACTCTAAATCTCTTCCGGTGGGATTATTCCTCTGTTCTACTATCTCCGGTCGAGGGCAAACATGAAAATTTTTGAATCTCAGATGGTCCCTCATTACCCCCAAGGGGTCATAGCACCACCGCTGCGGAAGCTGCAGCAAACCGAAGTCAGCAAGCTTATTCTCCAAATATACATGTTGTTTTAGGGTGAAGACTTCTACGACTACCATTTTGAAAGGGAAATCGCAAGCCGGAGCCCACTTTCGGCCATGGCCGTAGATGACATTTGTCGCATCGCTCTAACGAGCGACCTCCAAAGCGAACTGGTATTCAAAAGGATACACAGGCAAGAGAAAAAGGTTTCCCCGCAAATCCAAACAGGCGAACGACAAGGCCCTGGGTCAACTGAAAAACGTCTCCCTTCCGGTCATTAACCACTTTGTCTCTGAGGTCCACGGGAACTCGAGGGCAAGAACCCTGCAATAACTGAAAAGCCGGTCCTAAAAATTGGTGGTTAAACACAATATGACCCCGTCTTCGCTAGGAGGGGAGTCCACTGATATACCGGCAACGGGGCTCCATCCTTGCCGCGTGGGGTAATGGCAATATGAGGAAAATGCCTGTGGGTATGATGGAAAAAGAGCCAAACTAGAAAAGAGCAAGGCCCAAAATATTGGCCACTAGCAGCATTCTTTATACTAGCTAGCCGCGTATGCAGAGTTCGGGCCACCCATTCTGCCCAATCAAAGAAATTTGGGTTCGTGTTTGGCCTGGATGGATCTGGAGCATAAAACTCCCTCACGAAATACATTCGGTCAGTGACACTTGCCAGGGATACACATCAACGTTTGTGGACAGGCCCGCGACCCACGCAATGATGGAAAAAATATCAGTGTTATTAAAATCCTTTAATCGGCGAGGCATCTGCGGGAGCTTACCCGAAGGGAGTCCATCCTTGAGATTTTAACTCAGGAATTTTACCATGTGGCTGGAAGTGTTGAATCTGTCCATTTGTTCGTTTAAAATGACATTGCGAACAGAATAACCCTTTGGTGGCCTTTGCAAGGGAGCGAAAGCTGCTTGCACATCCTCCTTGAAAATTGAAAATAACTTATTACCCGCAGCGTCCAGAACCTGTCTGGTGGATGGCTGGTAGTTTCGGGCGATAGAGCATATCAACTCAGGATAGTGATGAGTCGACGGAGTCAGATACCAGTATATTTGTGAATAATACGCGGCAGCCCTTTTATTTTCCGCAGACAATCGACTTCTCATGTAGTCAATAGTGTATCGTAGCTCCGCGATGCTCTTTGAAAGTTCTGTGTCTTTTATCCTCTCCCACCCATCAATGGGTGCTTCTGCCAGTTGCTCATCTTCTGACTCCTCCCCCTCTTCCATGGGCTGCTTCTCAGGGCGCAGGTTTAAATCAACTTTCTTGGGCCTATGCTTTTTTTCTTCCTTGCCCCTTTTTGCTTTTTCTGGAGTCGCTACCTCGGGATCTTTCCTTTTTTCTTTAGAATTCTTCTTCTCCATTTCGTTCTCAAGGAAGAGAATTTTAATGCAAAAAATGGGAATATCGTAGAGCTCTGGCCAAGTTTCTTACAATCTTGCTTGACAGCAGATAAACAGCTTATTCATTGCTGAAGCCTGGGATTTATAGTCGAAGGTTATAGCCACCATCATTAATGGCAATTGCCAAAATTAAATTTGAAAATCAGGCGGAAGAGATTGCTTTGCTTTTTCATTGGCTTTGCGGCGGGGGTGCATGCGGGTCGATGTACTTCGAGGACCTGACCCGGCTTCGAAAATCTAATTCCCCTACCACCTCGTACATGGGCACAACTTTTAATCATAACGAAATTCTTTTGGGATGCGATCCGCCACCTTTGCATTAAACCCGCATGTCCTGGGCGCTTTCCTAGATTGTCGTTGGCACACGCCTAGAGGCACATTTTAAATGCTTCTCGTATTGCGCTCTATGGCTTGGCGAAGCTGATCTTGGCGCAAAGTATTTCGCGACGAACCTCAAACTTCCCTGGGTCTTCTATATTTCGGACCCGAAGCTGCCTTCTCACGGGATCTAAGCTACATTGTTGTCTTACTAGGCGCTTCGCGCAAGATTAGCCCCAAAGTGGGGCTTAGGATACCTTAGGAGCGAAGCGCGTTCCTTTGTCTCAAAGAGGTGGTTCGCAAAATTTTCCTTTTGAAGTTGCTTCGCTCAGCTTCCTTTTGCGAAGCATTTTCCATGTCTTTATACTTCGGAGAAGTATTTCTTTTGCCTATTCAGCGAAGCCTGCTACCAAGCGAAGCAGGTTGCATCTGCTTTCTCCCTTAGGATCTGGGCGCTATGAGCCATCTCTTGTTGTCGATGACACATTGTACTCTGGCCCTCTTCGCGCCTTTTTCACGTCTTGATTTGAAAGTGCTTCGCAGCGAACCGACCTACGTCGGCTACTTCGCGCGAAAAAATTCCAAAGGAGATTTAACTTTTGATTTGGCAGAGCCGAACCTTAGTCACGAGGCAAAACTTCATTGTTACAATGGCGTGAGAATACAATCTATATCTAACTACATGCTTAATTGTAGACTCTTAAAACAAAATTTGTACAAGTATAAACGACAATATATACAAGGGTTAAGATTTTCAAGAAAACTTTTAATGATAAAAGGTCAAGTGAAGACCATTTACGGAAATTGGCAGAGTCTGACCAGTCGCGTCCTTGAGGATAAAGGAGTTAGCTGAATTCACTTTGGCAATCTCGAACAACCCTTCCCAAAACGCATCCAGTTTATCATGATTGCCTGGCTTAACCTTCCATGAATCCCATTTCCAGACCAAGTCTTCCACTTTAAATGTCTGGACGGAGGACTTCTTGAACCAGTTTCGGGTGATCTGGGCATGCTTTGCGAAGTTCTGATATGCCTTATCTCGGTCTTCTTCTAATTGCAATAATTGGGCTAGCCTAACTTCCATAGGACCAGATTCTGCTTCTTCATTATTTAACATCTTCAACGCAGGAATTTCTATATGGGTTGGCAGGACAACCTCCTTATCATACACCAAAGCATACGGTGAGGTTTTGATCGACTTCTTGATAGATATTCGATCATCCCATAAGGCTTGGTCTAAGAGAAGGTGCCAAGTCCTTTTGTTCTTGTCTATGAGCTTTCTCAGCAACCTCAACAAGGTCTTATTTGTCGATTCTGCTAATCCGTTACCATGGGGATAGTAGTTGGAGGTGACTTTGCGGTATATCCCATATTTGCAAGTGAACTCATTAATTTTGGCGCCTGTGAACTTGGGACCGTTATTCGTGACTATTGCTTCGGGAATGCCAAACCGGGTGATCAAGCTTTCTAGGAAAGTAATCACTGTTTCTTGATCAATGTGCTTTGTGGGCACTGCTTCAGCCCATCTGGTGAAATAATCAGTTGCGGTTAGGATGAATTTATGCCCTGCGAAAGAGTTCGAAGAGATGACCCCCACGAAGTCCAATCCCCACTGTTGAAATGGTGCTTCCACTTGTATCGGCTGGAGGGGCATGGGAGTGTTTTTGCTTCGCCCAGCGAACTTCTGACATTGTTCGCATTTTCGACAAACCGCAAAGGCGTCGACGAAGAGTGTGGGCCAATAGTAGCCCGCCCTGATTATTTTTAAAGCAATTGTTCTCCCTGCGAAGTGGCCTCCTGATAAACCTGAGTGGAATTCACCAAGGACCCTTTTCTTATCGTCCTCCCTTAAACATCTTAGAAGGACACCATCAATGTTTCGGTAGAACAGGCCTTCGGGGCGTAAAACATAGCGAAGGGTCCGCAGCCTGAAGTGTCTTCGCTGCGAAGCTTTCAAATGTGAAGGACACCTCCCAGTGTTGAAGTATTCAACTATTTCACTGACCTAGTATCTTTCATCCATCTCTCGGTTTGCGAAGCTTTCTCCTGCTATCAAATCATCCCACTGGCAGGCTGTTACTTCGGCCGCTACACTCTTCGCAAACTCTTGGCACAACTCGCGACCGCAAACCGACTTTGTGGTTCGAATTTCAATATCAAATTCCTGTATTTTGTTGACCCAACCAGCCCTTTTGCTGCCCAACTCTCCTTGGATAATGAAGTTACGCACGTCTGGGTGGATAACAAACACTGTAACCTGACTTTGGGAGACAATGTTTGAATTTTCTCAGGGATTTCATGATGGCGTGCACTTGTCATTCTATGAAGTTGTATTTCTCCTTGTGTGGGTGTATCACTTGACTTAAGAATGCAATAGGGCGCTCCTCGCCATCTTCCCCCTTTTGAGTCAAGACTGTGGCGTAACTCTCAGGTTCCCCTACTGCATATAGGATGAAATCCTTACTATAGTCAGGGTTAGTCAGAACGGGTGCCTAAGTGATTCGGGCCTTGATTTCTTCAAATGCCGCTCTTCTGTTGTCAGTCCAGATGAACTCATCATCCTTTTTCAAAAGCTCGGACATCGACTTGATGATTTGAGCGAAGTTCGGGACAAACTTCCTTACGAAGTTTATTTGGCCGAAGAAGGATTGCAACCCTTTCTTATTCATTGGGAGTGGGAGTTTTAAGAGAGCCTCAACCCTGTCGGGATCTATTGCGAGACCTTTCTCTGATATAAGATGTCCCAGTAATTTCCCTTCATTTACTGCAAAGATGGACTTCTTCGGATTGATTAAAATGCCAAATTCTTGGCATTTTTCGAATATTTGCTGCAAGTGCGAAGGATGATCCTCTCTTTTCCGGGAAAAGACAGTCATGTCATCTAAATAGATGACGATAACCTTATTTAGCAATTCGCCAAATGCTAGGTCCATATCCCTTTGAAAAGTAGCTCCTGCATTTGAAAGGCCGAATGGCATCCGCTGGTAAGCGAACGTCCCCCACTTAGTAGTAAATGCCGTTTTGTGTTGGTCTTCATCTCTAACCCAAATCTGGTTATATCCTGAAAAACCATCAAGTAGGGAGAAACGCTGGGGTAGGAGTGTCAAAACTGACAAAAGCGTATTTATTATGCATTTTTACAAGGTGTGTCAAAACTGACAACAAGACCCATAAGGTGAGAACCATTTACAGGCCTTCTATGCTTGATAAGGACACCCACTGGCAGGTGTTCGACAGTGACGAGCAGATCGTCAACTTTCTAGTCCAAGTAGCAGTCACCATTGAAGGTAGAAACCCTGATGACGAGGAGTATGAGGGGTTAATACAGTTAAAAAACAATCATGTCCCAAAAGGACTAATCACTCTGGAAAGCCTGTTTGATCAGAATGACAAGGCAATCTCTCACAAGATCAAAGTGGATGCAAAACAGTACCAAGACCTTGAACTTGAGCGAGGAAAGGTAATCAAAGTCGGAACAGACTGTACCCCAGAAGAACTGGAGCAGATTCGGTCTTTATGCAAAAAATATCCAAACATCGTAGCATGGTGCTATCAGGACCTGAAGGGTTATGACCGAGAGGTCATCCAACATACAATTGAGTTACAAGAAGGGGTCAAGCCCTGCATGCAGAAATAAAGGCCTGTTAACCCGAAGATAGAAGTCCTAATGAAGGCTGAACTCTTGAAAATGCTCTAAGCCAAAATTATCTACCCAATAAAACATTCTTCCTGGGTTGCCAATTTGGTCCCTGTCAGAAAAAAGAACGGGGATATTCGCCTATGCGTCGATTTCCACAATCGGAATCACGCCTCTTTAAAAGACCACTACCCGCTCCCGCAGATCAACCAGATCCTCCATGTAGTGGCAGGAGCACAACGCTTTTCCCTCTTGGATGGTTTTTTAGGATATAATCAGATCTGGGTGAGGGATGAAGATCAACATAAGACAACGTTCACCACCAAATGGGGAACGTTTGCCTATCAGCGTATGCCATTCGGTTTGTCAAATGCGGGGGCCACGTTCTAGAGAGCCATGGATTTGTCGTTTAGCGAATTATTGAACAAAATCATCGTCATCTATTTAGATGACATGACTATGTTTTCACATAGGAGAGAAGATCACGTCTCTCACCTACAACATGTATTCGAAAGATGCCGAGAGTTTGGCATATCTATCAATTTGAAGAAGTCTGTCTTCACGGTAAAGTAGGGAAAACTACTAGGTCATGTCATCTCGGAAAGGGGGCTTGCTGTTGACCCTGATAGAGTGGAGGCGCTCCTTAAGCTCCCGCTTCCAGTAAACAAGAAAGGGCTACGATCGTTCTTCGGCCAGATCAACTTCGTAAGGAAATTTATCCATGATTTTTCCCAAGCCATCAAGCCGATGGCCGAGCTCTTGAAGAAAAACGTTGAGTTCGTCTGGACAGAGGAAAGAAAGAAGGCATTTGAAGAAATTAAGGCTCAAATCGCCCAGGTGCCTGTGCTAGTTAACTCAGACTATTCCAAAGACTTCATTCTTTATGCAGTAGGGGAACCTAAAAGCTATGCAGCGGTCCTAACGCAAAAGGGAGATGACAACAAAGAGCGCCCGATAGCTTTCTTGAGCCAGGTAATCCAGCCTCATGAGGAAAAGTATAATTTTATCGAGCGTCATGTGCACGCGGTTATGAGGTCCCTGAGGAAGTGTAGACACTTCGTTTCCCAAAGCAGAACGATGGTATATGTTATTCACCCGGACGTACGAAGTTTCATCATAAAAGAGAGATGGGAAGTAAAAGGGCCGACTGGGTCAACAAAATACAAGAATTCGATATTGAGGTCCGACCCACCAAGCTGATTTGTGGCCATGCGTTGTGTCAGGAATTGGCAAAGAGTATTGCCGCCGAGGTGACAGCATGTCAATGGGATGACCCGGTGACAGAGGGCAACCTTACCAATCAATCCACGGGTGATGATGATTGGACAGATGAGATATTCCAGTATTTCAGCACAGGGAGATGTCCATATCACCTAAATGCCTCACAGAGAAGGAGATTTAGATTGCAGTCCCGTCGATATGTCCTACGTCCCGAGGGGCTGTTTTTAAGAACATCGATAGTGTTCTCTTGAGATGCATCAGGGGAACCGAAAAGGAGAAAATTCTCGACGAATTCCATTTTGGAATGTCGGGGGGCCATTTTGCAGGAAGGCCTACAACCTTAAAAGTTATCAAGGCAGGCTACTATTGGCCCACTGTCTTTGCTGATGCCTTTGCAGTCTGCCGGAAGTGCGAGTAATGCCAGAGATTTGCTGGCTTGAGTAAAAATGCCCCGATGCCTCTTTAACCGATACAAGCGAAGCACCCTTCTAGAAGTGGGGATTGGATTTTGTAGGGGTAATATCTCCGAATTCTTCAGCGGGACACATTCATTTTGACCGCCACAGATTATTTTACCAGGTGGGCTGAAGCGGTGCCCACAAAGCATGTGGACCAGGAGACAGTCATCACATTCTTGGAGAGTTTGATAACCCGCTTCGGGGTTCCAGAGGCGATCGTGACGGATAATGGCCCAGGATTCGTAGGTGCCAAAGTCAACGAGTTTGCCTGCAAATATGGCATTTATCTTAAAGCTACGTCTAAATTTTACCCGCAGGGCAACAGGTTAGCAGAATCGACGAACAAGAATTTGGTAAAGATCCTAAAGAAGCTCCTGGAGAAGAACAAAGAACCTGGCACCTGCTTCTGGATCAGGCACTGTGGGCTGATCGTATCTCTGTTAAAAAATCAATTAAGACTTCGCCGTATGAACTGGTCTATGGAAAAGAGGCTGTTTTGCCTACCCATGTTGAGATACCACTCTGGATGCTAAATGACGAAAGAGGGGAGCTAGATCCCATGGATGCCAGACTAGCTCAATTGCTGCAGCTTGAAGAGGACAGAGAGAAAGATTATGAAGCTTTCATGAAGCACAATGAGACTACCCGGAACTGGTTTAAAAAGAAAGCCACTGCTCGCACCTTTCGAGTTGGAGACCTAGTGCTGAAATGGGATGCATGGAAGGCCAAACTAGGAAATCACGACAAGTTTGATGCCTTCTGGGAAGGCCCATTTAATATTTCCAGGGTTAACCGGGCCAACTCTTTCATCTTGCAAGATATGGTGGGTCATACTCTGCCCATCCCAGTCAACGACCTTCATTTGAAGGCTTTCCACCACTGAAGAAATACACCATAAGGTTCTACCTATGTATATAGTTTTCATTTCTGTTTTTCAGTTATTTTCGCATGTACATATTTTTTCCCAAGTTTTTTAAATCCAGAAGCAGAACTAGGTCGAGTTCGCAGGTTTCGCTGCAAGGTGGATGCATTTTGGTCGAAAAGGCCATGCTTCGCCCGATTCCTAAGTGAGAAGATACGGTTCGGCCAAGTTCAGGCGAAGCGGTCGCTATCGGCAAGTTTGCAGCGAAGTTTGCCTAGTACATGAAGTAGAGGGTAAAAGAAAAGGCGATGCCAATCGAGAAAAGTCTTTATCTCTTCATGGTAGAGACAAAAGTTATGGTTCATCGTTTCGAGCCGAGGCAACGCTTCGCTATCTTTTGGCCCCGAAACAAAGGTTCGTGCGGCCCCGAGTCAAAAGAAAGGAGTAAATAAGCGCTTCACTTAGTCATCGGAAGCGGTTTAAACTTCGCCTACTTTTGGGCCGAAGCGGTACTTCGGTCGTATCACTCAACGAAGCGGTAGATTGGAAAAAGTCAAGGCGAAGTACGTCCATGGGAAAAAAATCGACAACAAGTGCTTTGCCCGTGCCCGGGTTGAAAACCTCACTTCGTGTGTGAAAATTGCCAAAGTTCCGGTTTGCTCCGAATTACGGCGAAGTAGCATTATTCGCGCGAAGCGCTAAGAGGGATACGAGGGCCCACTTTGGGCACCTTGGTGGCTGAAGTGGAGCTTCGCTCGAATTTTGGCCGAAGCGCCTGTTGGTAGCTGTTGAGGAGCAAACCACGTTTAAAAGCGTGCCTTGGAAAGCGTGCAAAATGGCGGTCCCTGTTAAATTCCTAAAGCACACGCGTTAATGACGAGGGACGATACACATCCCAAGGGGGGTTAGTTAAGCTTAAAACTCGTGCCTTGGGGAATGATAACAAGAACATTTAAGGTTTCAAGGTGGAATGAGATCTCGAAGGTACTTTAGGCCTCGCAGACGACGCTAAACCACCAACCAGGAAGCAATGCAATCCGCTCACGCCCGATTTGGACATTTATTTCCCGTAAGCGCCATTAATGGGGTGGCTTCAGCCCTTGTTTATAAAAGAGGGATGCACCTCCAACAAAAAATTATTAACCATCTCGCGAGTTGCTTACTGGATTGCCGAAGCTCAAATTCTGCTAGCCAGCCTGTTAAGCGATATTCGCCATAGCACTTGTGTTTACCTGCAAGCCGTAATGGGGAAAAAGACTACAAAGAAGGACAAAGCGCCAAAGGAGGGAGATTCGAAAAAGCTGAAAAGGTCCAAGGAAGAAAGGAAACAAAGGTTGAAGAAAAGTGAGCCCGAGGTCCCTGCTGAGAAACAGATTGTGGAGGAAGAAGAATTGGAGGAAGAAGGGTCGATTGACCCGCCCATTGACAGGTGGGAAGGCATTAGAGATGGGGTCCTTTCCAAAGGCATCATGGAACTACGACAGGCGATAGACGAGATGCTAATCCGGGTATCCACGGAGCACAGGAAAACTATTGTGTACTACTCACAATTATACTGGTATTTATGTACCTCGGTGCACAATTGTCTTGAGTTGATTTATGCCATCGCTCAAAATTACCATCCTCTGACCAGGCAAGTTCGCGACTCTGCTGGGAAGAGTCTGTTTTCAATTTACCACAATGACATCCAGGAAGCCTTTGCTCCACGGTAGGGTCCGCCCAAGGGATATACTGTCAGAAATGTTAATATAAATGAACAGACGAGCAGGTATATTCCGACTCCTCATATGCTGCGATTTATGGAAGAACAATTGAAACAGGGGCCTTTAGTTGTTAAGCTGCCCAAAATGCCAATGCCCCTGGAGAAGTTCAAGTACCCAGATGTCTATTCCATCCTAGCCTGGGTGGCAGGCTTGTCCATTGACGCCGCAGTACACCCCTGGCAGGTCTCCCTCGCCGAATGTATTTCACATGGGGAGTTCTACTCTCCCGACCCCGCGAGGCCAAATACCAACCCGGTATTCTTTGACTAGGTAGAATGGGTAGCCTGCACCCTGCACACAAGGCTGATAGATTTGAAGAACGCAGGAACAGATCAGTATTTCAAGCCATGCTCTTTCTTGGCTTGGCTGTTCTTTTATTATATGCACAACCAATTCCCCCATATTGCTGTTAAAAGTACCGACAAGGACGGAAGCCCGCTGCTAGTCTATCCGTGGACCCCAATTTTAGCGAATACCGAGTCTTACTATGTCTTCAACTAGATGTTTCTGGGATGCGCCTTAGAGCTCGTGTGCGGCTCTTGTCCTCGGGTGCCTGCATCAATGAGAGATAGCACAATTCATAGAAGGCTGGGCGATGTCTTCCAACTGCCCAGGGGCTGGTGATTCAAATATTTGGGTTTACCGATAAGCCCTTTCTCCTTCCATACTTTACCTCAGAGTATTTGTTTGCATTGGAGGTTGCTCGCTAGAGCGACTATACAGATCAAATTTATGGCCACGTTAGGAAATGGGGACACATGTGATTTCCCCTTCAAAATTGGTGTCATCGAGGTCTTCGCCACCAAGAAAAACGCTTATATTGCAATGACGCTCAGCGACTTCGATCTGCTGGAGCTCCCCCAATGGTGATAGTATGATCCCTTGGGAGTGATCAGGGACTTTCTTAGGTTCAAAAATTTTCACGTCTACCCACACCCTGAAATCGTAGAGCAACGCAACAATCAGACGGGACGCGATCTCGAATGGCACATTAAGAGAATGCAGGCTTTACCCTCGTGGCACGATTTCTATCCAATTGAAGCAGAGTATGTTCCATCACGGATCCATTCCCAGATCCTAGTTCAACATTCTAGAAGATGAGAAATAAATTGAAGGGGTGGTCTGAAGCAAAGCTCTTAGAATGGTGGATAATGAGGGTTCACCATCAAAAACAAAAGTTTGATACCTTCCTCCTCATAGACGGACAATTCTCTAAGATATTCGACGCCCACTATGACTCCTGGCAGCCCATCTCGTTCGCAAACTTTGTACCCCGAAGCGCCCCGGGCTCCGGCGAGAGTCCAAGGAGAATTGATGAAGTGCTTGAGCATTCAGATGAAGAGGAGTAGCAAGGGGAACAGTTGGAGGCACAACAGGAGCAGTACGTTGAACTAGGCGAACCAACGGCAGAGTCCAACCACGCTGTTGAGGAGGAGGTGCAACCATTGGAAAAGAAGAAGAAAAGGAAGAAGGCTGCTGAGGTACATATGCCTCCTCCACATCCGAAGCGGCCTCAGACTAAATCGTTCGGTTCAGCCAGCGAGCTCCCCTTAGAAAGCCCTATTGACGCAGGTGCCGACAAAGCTGCGTCCGAACCCCTACCGTAGTAGGAGATGGAGGTTGTCAATGTCGAAAGGGAAATTGTTAATATAGAGGACGACACCCCGGAGGAGGACGCCAACGAACAGGAAGTAGAGGATGGCGGGAAGCAAAAGGGAGAAACTAGCCAGGACCCCGCCACGCAGGACTTTGCTTCCACAGCTCTCTTCGAGGAGCACGAAGGTACGTGCCCTCCCTCTCCTCTTCACTCTTCTGAAATACCAAGTGCAGTAGCCCTTGCCGATAGGCCTCTAGTGTCTACCCTGCCTCTCAGTAGCGAACCCCCATCGACCGCCCCTCTTGAAGTCTCACATCCGTTGGTCAAAGAAACCCAGCTTTCCATCGCCTCCTAGTTCACCCAAGCCGTATTCGGTTCGTATGTTGCGGCCCCCAACGCTTTCGCCTCTTCTGCATCACTTGGCCAAGGCGCCCTTAGTGAAACACCATCCTTCCACACCAATCCCGTGGCTTCTGAACATAGCGGGAGTGGTTCTTCACTCCCGGGCCTCAACAACCCTGTCACGGCTATTCAGCCTATTACCTCTCCCTTAGCCGCTGAAACCCCTATTGCCCCTGTCACCAATCCATCTAGTGAGGCCTATCCCCATCAAACTCTTTACCTGTTCACGCCCATGGCTGGAAACCCGATGCCTTTGGATTTGAAGTTAGCACTGATTGAAGAACGCCCTCTAGCGGAGAGCCTGCTTCGGGCGCGTCAAAACACAGATAGGTGGCTCAAAGATGCTAAGAGGAAAAGAGCACGATCCCTGGCCAAAGTGGAGAAATGCGCCCTCTTTGATCTGCAGAGGATGAAGCTCCATAAAGTGAAAAGGTGCTGAAGGTTCGAAATCCTGTGGAGGAAATGGCACCTTCAGATTACACCTACCATGAAACCGTAAAGGACCTGGAGACACTTGATGTAGGGCATGAGACGGGGTCCATGCATGTAAAAATCGATTCGATATACCTCCACTCCAAGCACATCAATGAGCGCTGCTATGAAGCAGAAAATGCCAATATACGGTTGGAGGAAAACCTGGCAAAGACCCATGCCCAACTAGAGGATGCTCAGAAAGAATCTGAACAGATGAAGCAGGAAGTGGCTGCCCTCAAACAACAAGTAGCCGAACTCCAGAGCGTTGTTGAGCATCACCAGAAGGCACGCGAAGAAGCAGAAGATAAAGCAAAGAGGTTGGAAGCACAAATTCGGGAGATGCAACAACAGTTTTATGAGGAGACAAGTATGGAGCTCTTCACCAGAGATAGGATTAAAAGCATACGCGGTCATCTGCTAAAAAACTTCAGGTCCAGAGCATCCAGCGCCTTATCTATCCTGTTGTATATCACGGAGGCCCAACGTGCATCTTCACAGGATGGGCCAATTGTTGATGAAGTGATGAAATAAATACGTCGGCTTAATCTAGCCTTCGAGGCGCAGAGCATCAAATATCAGGATTTGGAAGTTCCTGCCATGAGCCGATCCGCGAGAGACTGGTCCACTGTCCAATCCACTGTTCGCACCTTCTCCAAGTTGAAAAAAGCTCAAAAGGCTAAGAGATTGATGGACACCTTCGAGCAAGAGCAACGCACTTCATTGGCGTATTTTCAGAATCTCTCGTGGTTGGGCTTACCTGGTTTCATAGACGATGATGGGAACCTCCTGACAAAGGAACAACTCAAGTCAGTATGGATCGCCTTCAAAAGTGATACGACAAAGATCGATGGCTGGGTGGATTCAATTACAGAAGCGCAGGTAACAAATTTCATATTTAGATTTTGCCAGATCAAAGCCTGCTTAACCGACTTGAGCAATAGGGCCAAACACGCCGACATTGATCAGATTGAGCGATTTCGCGTCCTGGTGAAGGCGCTTCATGATCGCGAGCCGTTCCAAGGAGCATGGGCCCACATCCGACGTACCCTGGAGCGCATTCGTGTGCGTCTTTCCCAACAACAAGAACAAGAGCAAGAACAAAAACCAGATGAAGAGGGGAGAGAAGGAGAAATGGCAGGAGAAAAATCCCCGAGAGGCGATGAGCAACCCGAAGCAGGAACCGGTGGTGACTCCGGGCCCAATGGATGAAGGCTTAGGGTCCATGCATTGAGGCGAGCTCAATACCTCGCGAGCCGCCAAGAATGTTGACAGTTTTGTCACATTTTGTCAAGGGGTAAAATTTTGAATGTTGTCCATTTTTTGGATGTTGAATTCTCCTTCTCCTCCGTGTTTAGTTTCCTTTGCTCTTCTATATTTTTCTTTATGGCGCTCTGGTGCCACCAATGCCCGCCTCTCGGTCGCCCCCATGTCCATTTCAGATGCAGGGACAGCTTCGCTGGCAAAACAGGCATAGGGGAGTAGCTTCGCTCAAAACAGAAGTCAATCGGCAGCTTCGTTGAGAAAAACAGGAAAAAGTCCAATTCGGACTTAAAAGGTTGCTAAGGCATGAGGGGCACTTCGCCCAAAACACTGCCAAAGTTGCCACTTCGGGCAATATGGCTGCCGAACCTCCTACCTCGGCTCCGACTGCTGCGAACCTCCCGGTTTGTTAATTGTGAAAATTCTAAGGCAGCCAGGCTGCTTCGCCAGAAAAGATGCCGAAATGCCACTTCGGCCCATGTCTCCAGCGAACCACCTCTAAAAAGGCGCCAGTTCGGGCCTAAACCCAGCGAAGTAGTCACTTCAGGTGTCAAGCTTGTCGAACCTCCACTTCGGCCCCAATATTGGCGAAGTTTCACTCGAATGGTGGAAAAATGTTCAAGGCAACAGGGGCACTTCGCCCAGAGTTCGGCCGAACTAACACTTCGGGACTCATTTGCTGCGAAGCACCAATCCAAAGCGAAGCGCAGGTTTAAAAGATAGACTCTTTCCACACTCTTCGTCACCAGTAGCCAGCCACTTCGGGCAAACTCCCTGCCGAACTACCACTTCGGGCCCTTACTTCAGTGAAGCGTCTATCTCCTGCGAAGTGGTAAAGCGAGGAGTTTTTCCGCACCGTCTTCAATAACAGCGAAGCTTGTCACTTCGGCCAGTTCCCAACTGAACATCCACTTCGGCGAGCCTTTCTTGCGAAGCTACTCCTTGGGTCGGGTTTCGACGAACCATCCAAAGTAAGGCTATTTTTGACACAGGCAGTTTTGCATTCAAACTCCATCCTCCCCAGACTGTCACTTCGCCCGGATTTCCTGGTGAAGCCGCACTTAGAGTGCAAACTGGGCGAACCTCCCTCCAAGCGCGATTCAGGCCAAATTTCTGGCGAAGCTCCCCCTAAGTCTTTCCTGACACCAGTGCTACTCCCGAGGGGCACACATTCACAGAAAAAGTAGACGGGGTATGAATCCAAGATACTTTCGCGGCGCATAAATGCAGATCTTCCGCCTAAAATAGTCCCATAACCAATTGTAGTAATGAGATGGGAGGTTTCAGTTGTAAAGCGTGGCGAGCGTCAATTTCCAGCCGCTTTGGCATCCTTGCGCGCTGGTTCATTAATGACTCAGAGGGAGGGTCCTCTATAAAAACCCATATCTTGTAATGAAAAAAGGGGGGAACATATTGCTAGAAAGCCGCTGTATCCAAACGTTTTGCATCAATATTGAGAATCCTTGGCTCTGACTCTGTGTCTTCTTTGTATGCTGCCTCTGGCAAGTATTTCTGCTATTTCATTTATTTTTCTGATTGCTGCAATTCTGTTACTTGGATTTTAGCATTAGAAGATAAGTGTATTTGGAATTCTTTTAGAGGATACATAAAGAAGTAAATGCAGTATTAGTTTCTGTTATATTCTCTGTGTTAATAGCTGCTGGTTTAGGTACAGATAAGTTATTGTGTTGCTTGTTCTTTCCCACAGACACTATTGCAATATTTACATTTCTTTCTGCAATTTTCAAATCTCTTTCCAGTTCTCTTATCTTGAAACCCCAAGTAGTTAGTATAGGAGCCGGCCTTCTCTGGAGATTGGCCCGGAAGGCATCTCTTCCTTCCGGCCTTTCAAGGTTGGTCCAGGTCTAGGGCGCATACGTAAACCAAACCCTTTCTTGGGGCGGATTTGTGACCAACAGTAGCCATGATCGTGATAAAGATAACGCTAGTTGTTTACCTTACAACAAAGGCAAAGGCTTTATTAGCAGCAGATCCATTTTTATAGGCATAGGAAAGGCGTACGTAGAATATAGTTGACCACCACCGGAAGGGGCAAAGACAGGAGCAGGAGCAACACCAAAAGCATCGAGAAAGGTAGGAGCAAAGCCAATATGATTTAAATTCCTTATTGAGACCCGTATCCTATAGCTTCCCTTCATATGGTTATAGACCTAGAAGTAAAGGCAAGAGCATTCCTTCCATTTGGAGAGCTAGAAGCAGGAGAGCTTGTTGTTTACCCATAAGCAACAGTTAAAGGTACAGCATTAGTTGTTTCAACAAGTGGCTAAGCAAGTGATTCTGTAAATGGAGCATACCAGGTTCTTGCACCCACCCCATATAGATAGTTGCTTCGATCAGCCCAACCCCTGTTGAGAGAGAAACATCTTCTATATACTCTTTTTTGAGGGGAATCTGGCACTTTGACATGGCTACTACGGTCACTATAGAAACATTATTTCTCTTTTACAAGCTAGTAAAGATCTCATTGGATCACAAAAGGGCTTAAGGATATATCAACAATAGGGTTTTTCTCTTGCCTGTTGAGGGGAAAGACTCACAATCCACCGTACTGACTTACAAGGAAAGGTTTAAGAATATATTTGAGCAAGGTAATATTTAGTTAAAAGGGGGAGAGAGCAAGGAAGAAGATCTATTTGATGAACCAATTCCAAGGGAGGATACCAGAGCACATCATGTTCGAGTTCGGGTTAGAGGTAAATGCGACCTCCTTTGCCCCCCTATGTGTTGAGAATAAGAGGAGCCAGAAAGTTAAAGTAATTGAAGCTTCTCAACACATTGCTTGTGTGAATATTGGTGAAGATGGAATGTGGTGAGAACTGAAGGAAGCCTTTCAAGGTCTTATTATTCCCTCAACACCTCTAGGGCCAAGAGAAACAAGAAGCCAACATAATGTTTAAAACTTCATTTGTCTTTTGTGGCCATAAACTTTTGTCTCTTCATCCCATTCTAAGAAGTGAGTTGTGTCTTATATGCTCAACCATTTAGTGTTAGAACTTAGAAGGGTTGCCCCCCCTCTATTCTAGTTATGCCAAAGCAACCAAATTTTGTGCTTATCTAGTAGAAGATGTTGAGAGAGACACTTGTTCCGCCAATGGGTATCAAAGTTTCTCCACAACAAATAGATTATGCCTCCACCACGCTTGTTGGATGCAAGGAATATTGCTTAGGTTTAGGGAGGGATGCAAGCATATCAATTGCTTCAGCCAAGTAGAGAATTGGTCTAGTTCTTAGACTTGTTGAGAAAGATGCGAGAACTAAAAAATAGGTATAGAAAGGGGCCCTACAATTAGCAGATGAAACATGTTTCAAATGGATGCCATGCCAGCTTGTAACAGTTAGTATCTTCGAGATCTAGCTCTGGATTTGCATGCCCTAGATTTATAGCTTGTATTCAATATGCCACTCCCCCCTAGGTGCCCAAATTAAAGAAAGTGATCCATATGTGAAGCTCATACCGATAACGCTACCGATCGAGGTGGATCTAGGGCGAGGTCAACATGTCATAGATAAACACATACATTCTAGGTCGTGCACTAGGAATGATTGGCAATAAATTGAATAACTGGTTCTGCCAACTCTTGGGTCAATATAGTTTTTGGTGTTGAAGAAATAGTTAGTGTATGAATGTGGTTTCATCCCAAGCATTGGTACGACTGGTCATATCTGATACGAGAATGCTTATTGATATTGGTCGTTGATCAAGATGCGAGATAAGCATATCGATTGATACGTGTTGATCGACAATGATACAACTATGGGAGTAGTAAGCCCGGAAGAACCAACCCTTACCTCTGTTTGCCTAGAGAAAGACCCTCGTTGGATACAGGTATGTAATCGTTTCAGCCTTACCTTAGAAGTGGTTCCAATTATAAGTCTTGTTGACCAATATGCCTATGCTTTTATTTCATTTTCTATTCCAACCCTACTCTATAATGGGTTGGATGGGCATCTTATGTACCCTTGCCCATATTGAACTAAGGCTCAGGTTGCTGCAAGGGCTGATGCATATGCCAAGTCTTAAGGTTCTAGGTTTTCATGTGCATGCCTATCACTCTCGTGGGATTCATATCCTTGACCCAACCATATAAGGTAGGGCGTTCCTTTAATTCACAAGAGGCTGCCAAGAAGAGTGTTTGATGTGGATACAGTTGTTGCAGGAAAGCAATACACAAATTATCGAATTCAGGTTGTGGATCTCACTATCCAATGCTCTATAGATTCAATGGATGATATGTTCCCTACCTTAGAAGGGTTGCCATGCATGTATTTACTCCTTGTGCTATCATCCTTCTCTCTATAGGGGGTCCTACTATCTATACGACCTATTTTGTATAGGAAGGGCTCTCTAGACTTATCCATATATTCTAGCTATGGTTCACTAAACTCCTCACGCAACCCGTATCTATATAACTAGGTACCACAAAACGATGGATATGCGATTGATGGATCCCAATTATACTCGTTTCACCCATTGGCATGCCAAGGAGCTCTTCTTTGCGACAGATATTGATATTGTTGAGTCTAGTTATTATTGTTGCTCTCACCCATCAAAGGAAGCGGTTTACCCGAATATCCCTCATCCTGGTACGGTTGGCACAACCTTGCAATGCTCGGGTTAAGGCAAACAAAGAAATATGGTTGTGATGGAACCGGACAATAATGCTAATGATAGGCAGGTTTGATACGATAAATCGAATGGTTATCGTCGTTGATCAAGATTGATTATGCCTCGGACCAACTAAAGTTGTAGTTGATTGCTCCAATTTACCCTAGGCATGCATAGATTAGGATTTCCCACCCACCTTTCTCACCCACCTCGAAATCTTAGTACTCCCGTAGGTTATTTAATTGGATGTAAGGTAGGGCTGACATGCGAACCATACCACTTTTAGAATGCATTAATCATAATGATAGATGAATGAATTGGTAGATAACTCATGTCTTTATGACTACATGCCCTCTAATACTTTAGTGCTTTGCAAGTTCATAGCTCTCAAAGTCTTTTGCAACTATTTGATAAGTGTTGGTCTTCTGACATACCAGAATTGTGTTGAGACCAATTAATTGAAGTGTTGCCTTCTTGATTCCTTGTTGACTATTACTGATTCATCATTTGTTCTCCCTATAAAAGTAATAAAAGGGGGACATTCTCACTAGTAATAGAGGGTTTTAACACTAGCATACCAAAAGCAAAATCCTACACTACTATTTGAAGGAAGATTCTATATTATTTTGTTGTATATAGTTGTATCTTGCTCTGTCGCATCTTCGTGGACTTGTCAACTTTCACTTGGTCTATCTTTGTGGCTCTACAAGTTCAGTTTTCCATTACAGATCTAATCGCGTCGTTTCTTCTAAACAGGGGTCCCCATGGGACTACTTGCCCTTGTTTGTTGTTTCTCCTCCTAATCCATCTGGGATGCGTGCGCAAGGCACTAGATGCGTGCACAGGTCCAGGTCTACACTCTAACCCATGAGCAAGAAAGAGCTTGATTTGAGTACCCTATAGCAAATCCAATTTTTCTCTTTGCTCCAGACATAGATCACCTCATGAGTCATCAGCTTGAGATCGATGATCTTCCTCTTGATTTATCTAGGATACGTGCATGGGGCACTAGATGCATGCACAACTTTAGAGGTGCAACCTATTCTGGATCTCAAAAGGTGTCCAAATCAGGTACTACTCATTACCCTATATGTATTCCACTTGTCTACACTACCCATCTATAGTTCTGACACCCTTAAAAAAACCTGAAATGGAAGTTCTTGTCCTACCTTATAGCTAGCTAGATCTAGTGGTAACTTATCTATTCTTGGCTATTTTGATTAGTCAAAACCCTAGTTGCTAGTCTCTTTTATTAGTCTACATCTATCTCTTGCTCTCTCCTTGTTTTAGTTTAAACCCTAGGTTGGCTACCTACAAATCTGAATAAACCCCTAAGTCTCTTATCTATTGATGGTGCATGATTGAAACCTAGTCTAGACACTTTAATAGGGAAACCGATAAGATCCTTTAGGTTTTATTTCCATGCATACAGAGATACTCCAACATTCTCTGCTTTACTTCTCTTTCAGAATTCAATTGATTGCAATAGGCATGCTCATCATGTCTTTCAATTTTAAAGAATAAATTTGAAATTTTTGCATGTCGTTTTGACTTTTCAGCATCATCAAGTCCTTGTAGATTATGAAACAAAGTTGTTGTCCATGATTTCAAATCCTTGTCCTCAGACTTGGGTACATAACATTTATCATCTATTTCTTCGTACTTGCACCGCAAGCGGGAAAGGAATTAATGTAAATAAAGGGGCTTCATGCTTACTAAAGATCAAGTGTTATCTCTCTCGACAACCAACATGCGTGCAAGAGCCAAACTTTTCGAAAATCCTGTGATTCCAACAAGTGGTATTAGTGAATGCATTTGGGATATCTCGTTGGTCAGGGACTTTGGACACCTGAATCTTGTTCTTTGAAACATTCACAATGTTTTGATTATTTTACTGCTCTTTTCTAAAAGTAAAGCCCCTCTGTTTTAAAAGGCTAAGGTCTAGGCTTTGTAATATTTATTTATAACATCTCTTTTAGATGTATGATTTCCAACCAAGGCTGCCTTTTAAAATAGAGAGGAAGTGGATGTGTACGAGCTTTTTCCTTTGATAAAGGCAATTTTTTCAATGAGGGCAATTAGATGCTCTGCTCTTCAATTATTTGTAATTATCACAGCAATATGCATAATTGAATGGAATAGCCTCTGCACACCATTGAGAGTCGAATGATATGATATCATATTCGTAAAATGCATTTAACTCTTTTAACAATTTTGCAGTTTTCCCTACCACATATCCTCCACGCTTGACTCTTGCAGCCCCTTGCTTCCACACAATCTACCCCTCCATAACCCTTGTGAATTACATATTCGAACCAAATATCCAGCCAAAAAAAATGGATTTGATTTTTTTGTTCGTTACCTCACTTTTTAATTTCTTACTCTCACCTTTGTTTTGTCGTAGTCCTACTTCTCATAGTAGTAAGAGGAGAGTTTTTAACTTGCCGAAAATTGATATATGTCTTTTTATGGATATCAACTTGAATAGATCCCCTATTGATCTCAATATCCCCGCCAGCGAGCCCTTGCTGGAGGATGTCCCCTCTACACCCAGGGAAGAGGGAGAAGAAAATTTTCCAGCGATATGGGGGACTGAAACCTCTGTTGAGTGGGAACTCCAAGAAAACGAGGCTCTTATTTGAGAAGCCCGATAGAGTGTGAAAAATGGAGCAATTTTAGAAGTACCAGTTGGAACTCCAAAGTAAATAGGTTCTTGAGTTCGTAGAAATGTGGTCTTAAAAAGGGAATTAAACTCTTTGAAGCACTGCAAAGGACTTGAGCAGAAATCCAGGTCAAACTAGAGGAGAATGCATACTTGAAAGAACTAATACGGAGGAAGGGGGGACACTTGTGGTGTTAGAGGGGAAAGGAAGTTTCCTTTTTAAAGTTCTCATCCTATGTTTTGTGTGTTTTGGATGAGCATTCACCCGTAGATATAATTTTGATTTGCAAGAGATTCTTTTTGTGTGTTTTGGATGGACAGTCACATTTTCTTTTAAAAGGGGATTTCAGTTGGATTTGCAAGAGATTCTTTAGGTGTGGTTGAATATCCGCTTATTGTCTTTCGATGTCTAGGGAAGAATGGGAGAGGTTTTCTGATTCTTAGGTGTGCTTTCCAATCCAGACGAGGTATGATAAGGGGAGGGTTGATGAGTATGAGGTAGGGCGGGAATGGTGAATGAGAAAGAGAGCAGGAAGGCCGGGACCTTTCTGGGGAGACGGATAGAGAGGTCTCGGAAAGGTCTTTTATAGGGTAAACGTTATAAAGAGCTAAAGAGTGGGAATGTAGCCCCTTCTTCTAGTAATGCTTGCAGAAAGATCATTCAGATTGGAGTCCTTCCCCTCTACCTGACCCCCACTATTGAAAGGGAAAGGCTAAAGGCCCTTTTTAAAACAAAGGGGTAACACCACACCCCTTTTTTGAAATAGATACCATTTTAAGAGCTATAGTTGATTCAACCATAGTTCATACATTTCCATACGTTGATAGTGGTTGATGCTTGTCCTCCTCGATATGAGACTTTTGAGCTGACCCTGGCTCATCAATTTAAAAGCTCTACTTTTAAAAGCTCTTTCCAATGCTATAGTTGAGCCCAACCTACTATTGGATTGGGTGGGTAGACCACTCGATGAAGAACGACTTTTTAAGCTTAGCCTGACTCTTTTATTTTAAGGGCTCCCTCGAAATGAAATAAAAGGTCATTTGTTTCCATTATTACATTATAGATTCTAGATAGATCTCTTTAAAAGGTCGAGTCCATTATAGATAGAGAGGTGGTATGTAGGCCAAATTCAAGGAGATCCCTGATTACCGTACCTCCTCTTTCTATGTAAAAGGTGTGAAGGGTTGATGGGCCTTGGAAGAGTCTTTACCTAATAGAGTGAATAGTATCAGTACAAACGCTCTTCTTTGACCACGAATTGAAGGTTGTACATTTGAAATCGATTAAATAATAATGACAACAAAGCCTTAACTTAAAAGGTTGGAATAAATACCTACCACCCACCACTCACCCCACCCCACATTTAGAGCAAAGCGGAGCACTCTCTTTTAAAAGGTGCTGAGTTATTCCACATTCCCATATTCGAGGCTTAGAATAGAGAGGGAGTTGTTTCCTATATCAATCGGAGTATTCCTCGAACTGTAAACATGCTACATGCTCCTCCAACCTTTTTAGAGGGCATAAATGATAAAGCTTGTTGGGTTGATCGATATGAGGGAAGGTTTTCCCTTTATTTAAGAAAAGGCATTGGGGAGGGGATGTGCCCTTTTAATTTAAAGGCTGGGGATGGTAGTAAGCATTACGAAAAGGGAGGAGGGAATAGAATTTGTGCCTTTGAAAAGAGAGGGCCTGCCCAACTTTAAAATAGAGAGGGCGACCGACCCTAGCCTTGGCTATCAATTGTGAGATGGTGAGAAGCCACTCTGATCACTTAGAGAAAAGCTTTGGTGGTGGGCTTTGCTTTAAAAAGGCCGGGTAGGGACCCAACATCTCGATTAATGGTGGTACTCAATCAGGCTATCCATCCCTAGAATATTCCTGCAACAGATTATATGACCTTCATTCATCCTTCTCCCCATAGACAGATATCACTTCCCAAAAAGACTTAGACTTGCAATCTATCTTTAGATCGTAGACTGCTTGACGGATATGGAGTCGGAACCTTTTAAGTTGGGAGGGAATTTTATTTCAAAAGTGAGGCCCCTCATCTCTATTTTAAAAAAGGGTAAAGGCATCAGAAAAGTAGATGGATCTTTGGGATACTACTCATAAAGCTCCGGGGCGACTCAACTATCTGCTCTATTCAGAGATTGGGTTTGGTTCAACGACCACCCGAGGGGACTACTATCACACCATTATAGCTTAAGAGTGCAAGATTGACCTAGAAAAGGTGAACAACATTATAGATAAGATGGTTTGATACTTGATGAAGATGTTTGAATGGGTAAGAGGTATGAATGATTTCGACAGTAAGCAATTTCATTCGATCCAGAATGGCGAGTCATATATCTCATCTCTCTTTTAAAATCTCGCTTGAATTGCTTGCATAGCATAAAGTAGTACTATCTCAAAAGTCCTCCCCAGATGCTTATCTAAAAGCTATCTCCTAGGTCGAGTCCTTTCTTAAAAGTCCCCCACCCCACCCCCACATTGAAAAGGCAAAGGCCCCAAAATCGTCCTCTCCATTTTCAACTTTTTGAGGGAAGGGTTGCCTTTTGAAAACTAAAACAAAGGACCCCTCTCTTTTGCCCCTTTTTAAAACAGTATTGGAGGGCCTTTTTAAAACATGGGTTGGGGAAGGTATCGATTATAATTCTTCTCCTTCCTCCCCTGTCTATTTTAAAGCTTCAATGCATCCCTTTTCAAATAGAGAGAGAGCTAGTCGATCTTCTTAGAAATACGAGTGGATTTTGTAGGTTACCTGCTTTTGGAAGTTGGGTTTTTGTGGCATTTTAAAGTCGATTTCCAAATCTAGTTCACATTTCTTTTCAGTTCATAGATAGAGTTGTTAATACGTAGATAATAGAATGAAAAAGCACTCTCAAGCACTTTTAATATAATAGGGGCAGGGCACTCTCAACTTTGAAATGAAGTTCAGTTAACTCCCTCCTCAAAAGTTGAAGTGAGCTCTCTATTTTAAAAGGGAGAACGACAACATGAAAAGCGATCCAAGGCTTGGCTGAATTGAGTAAATTATATACATATCAACAACTTTCCCCTCGTTCTTAGTTAGAAGAGATCGACTTCAATCTTTGAACTGATTCTTTACACCATAAATTTTTGAACCTCGGAGAAAAAGTTCCAATGTCGATCGAGTATAGCTCGACCTGGAGAAACGACATAACACAAGTTATGAACCTTTTATATCTTAAGAAGTCGATCTCTTTAAGTTTTAAAGGGCCCTCTATTTTAAGAATACAAAATTTACTCAACCCAACTCCTTACCTTACCTTATAAAAGTGCGGGTGGGGAGGAATCTCATTTCTTCACTTGAATTTTCGTTAATCTAGAGATCAACTCTCCTCATAAAATCATCGTTATGTTCATCATTTTCTTTGGTTCTATGGCAATCTCTTTATCTCTCTCAATCATAGGCTGATCAAAGCGTACTATTATAGGGCGGGCAGGCTCCCAATCCCTTTAAAAGCTATGCAACGACTTTAAAAGATCACATGCCTTAAAATAAAAAGGGCTAGGCCACTTCCTAACTGGGGCATTCCTAGCAATTCCATCCTTATTCTTCGAGCTTCTCCCAAAAAAAGATTCTTATATCATGCTCCCTTAATAATAGATGGGGTTCTTCGGTAATCCAAAACCTTCTAGCCAATTTAAAATAAAGAGTCGAGTGAGCCTCTCTATTTGAAAACTCTTTGTCTACTCTTAAAATAGAGAGCTTCCGTGTCAGGCTTAAAAGATCAGTATTCTCTGTGATCTTAATTGACTTATTTCTTTGTGGTCCCGATCTACCTCGTCTTTTGGCTCATTCATCCATGACTCTCACATCGGTTGAATGTTGATTTACCCTTCCCTCTCGGCATCTTTCCATTGATGATTTTCTCATGCCAGTAGCTAACCCTAAGATCAAAGTAATCTCTATTTTAAAAGGCGACATCCACTCTCTATCCTTTCTATAGTTATGGATGCCCTTTCCCTTTTATAACATGGGCATGGGACCTCGCCCCCACCCCCATCATTTAAAAGCAAGCAAAGGGCCTACCTTTTTAAACATGGGGGGCTTTAATTTCTCTTACTCGTTTTTGGTTGAGTGAGTACCACTGTTCCTTTTCCTGTACTCCTTTTTAGTCGAGCGAGTACCGTTGTTCCTATTCTTGTACTCAAAGTTGGCTGAGTATTGATCCTCTCTATTCACCGAGAGCTGGCTAAATAGAGAACATAAGGAGCTCTATAATAGTACTAGATTTTAAAAAATCATATATTACACGTGCCTCCATAAAATAAAGATGGATCTCGAATGACACTTTTAAAAAGGTTTCTACCCACCATTCGTGAGCTTACAAAAGCGGGCATTTCCAGATCCAGATATGCGTACACTGGACCTGCACTTGAGGATAGTTATTCTTCCACTTACCAGGACTACTATTAGATTTATACGGTGTTGCAGCTCTTTATCTATAATCTTAGGACTTTTTTAAAGAGGTCCCTATCTATTCCATAGAAAGTAGCACCTCCTTGTGGATCCATAGAAAGTAGCTAAGGTGTTATCAAAAAATCAAATAGCTTACCTGGCTGACTCGTCCCTCTGATCTAACATAAAGTGAATGGTGAACCACTCGTCCCTCCTATCGAATCGATTTAACCTAGAAAGAAAATAAAAGAGAAGATTAGTTGGCTCTTTAAAGTTCATCGCAGGCTTTCTCAGTTCTTCCTTATTCAAGCCAGCCTTAAAAGCTCCATGTATGAATGACTTCGACATTCATCTATCTAGTCCCATTGATCTGTTTATTCCAATTGATCATGAGAAGGAAGGAGTTGCTCTTCGCTACTCCCCCTCTCTCCATGCCCAAATAAGGGGGATTAAGACGGGGTAGGTGAAAACAAGTGAATTGAATAAGGAATAGCTTCACCCCCTTATCAATACATCTTAAAGGAGTTAGATCTGGAGTGATTAGAGGAGTAAGCATATATAAGGGTCCTCCCTAGTAATCTAAGATGGCTGTGAATCTTTCTTCCATGTGTAACCCACTGATCCGCAAGGGACCTACTACCTCTAGGCCGCAATACACATCTGATACC
This sequence comes from Wollemia nobilis, assembly GCA_028583015.1. NCBI lineage: Eukaryota > Viridiplantae > Streptophyta > Pinopsida > Araucariales > Araucariaceae > Wollemia > Wollemia nobilis. Next base: position 48,210 of record JAQPPZ010004351.1, on the reverse strand, counting down.
TTAAATATATTCGACGATCGGAGAGGGGAGTGTTCAACAAGCAACACCTCCAGACCCCTTTTTTTAGAATAGAGAGTTGCATGGATACCTCTTAAAAATATCCGACCACTTGCATCGTTTAGAAGGGCCTTTTTAAAACAGAGAGCTCTTAAGAGAGGATTTTTAGCTCTCTAAATGAAAATTCAGCAAGCAGGATGAGCTTATCGAATCGGGTTATGCATCATAATGAATGTGAGTCGCTCTCTATTTTAAAAGGGGAGACTCTCCCGGGACATATAGGGCGGGCCCTTTACCCTTTGAAATAATCGGGGGTTGGGTAGGCAAGGAGAGGAGAGCGAGCTAAGCATTGAAAGTGATATAGGCATTGAAAGTTAGTGAATGAAGTGTCTTTCGATTATAGATAGAGAGTGTTTGCCAAGTTCCTTCGGGTCGAAAGGGGTTAGAAAAGGCGACTTGCTTCTTGGAACCAGATGATATGGAAATAGCGCACCCAGATATGATAATAAGGAGAAGAAGACAAACTCTCCAACCAACTCCATCATCCATAGCAACTTGGGTCGTCCACCCTTCCCCTAGCGACTTAGATGCTGCTTGAGCTCAACAGCCATTTCAAGCCCCTTTAGAGCAAGCAAAGCCTTTCCTAAATAGAGCAATTAGATTTGGGAAGTGCCTCTCTCCCCCTCCATTTAAAAAGGGTAAAATGGGGCTCCCTTTTTAAAGGTGCATCCAATATGCCTACAAAAGTAAGTATCTACGGTAGAAAGGAAGTATCCATCGTAGAGAGTGAGTAGGAAACCTCATCCTTAAAATTCAAGGGTCAATGCCCCCTATTACAGAGGTTTTAATTTCCCTTCAGATCTATGTTAGCCAGATGCACTCAAGAGACTCATACGTGGTTCTTTAACGATGACATGATCCTGTTTTCCTTGGGTGGGAAAGCTTGATTGATGGATGGTAGTACCCCATTTTTCTAGTAAGGCACTTCTCTCTATAGTTATAGTAAGTACCCCCTTTTTCTAGTAAGGCACTTCTTTCTGTAGTGTAATGTCCCCATTTTTATTGTTAGCATGGTACAAAGTGTGGTGTGGTGTGATAGTATTTTTATGTGGCTCTAGATAAATAAAAATATAAAAAATAATAAAAGGGGAAATAAGGGTGAATGCCACATTAGGAAAATATAATATTATTTTATTATATTATTAAGAGAAAATAAAAAGTGCTTCTCAACGAAGAAATAGAATATTTGCCTATAAAAAGAGAAGGGTTTTCATTTGCACATCTATGAATATTGAATTTGAGTATTTTCTCTTGTATGTGGCTAAGAAGTCATCTACAACACTCTCGTAGATGAAAACCTACAGGAGCTAATCCCTGAGGACGAAAACCCTCTTGGATCAGAGGCAAAGGACGAAACCCCTGAGTCTCATCAGCAATTTGGCAACATTGAGAGCATATTTTTCCCTAGGGAGGCAGACGTCCCTGTTTTGAGCATCATTGGCAGTATTGGCAGCACTTCAAGACCCACGTCCGACTCCTAAGATCAGATTGCAGCAATTTAGGGTGGATGTTGCACTTGTGTGAGGTTGTTTTAGTGATTTGAGGGAGAAATAGGGTTGGCATCAGGTTTGGGGAGCCATTGACAGTCCTCAGAGGCTGACGTCCTTATTATGAGGGCAGATTTTTAGGGGTTAGAGGTCAGAATCAGCAGATTGACAGTCCTAGACCCCAACGTCCCATCGCTGGCAGCATATCAGCAGATTTATGATGTTAAATCCATCATTGTGGTGCTTCAAGACCCCCATGACCCATATGGGGTATTCTATCCAGCATTAGGAATCGGATTTCATGTTTTGTGAGTTGTTTCATGTGATCTCTTTGAGAATTGTTCATGTAATTGTCTATGCATTTAAGATTTAATGCAAAATCGTATTTTTGGAGTTGCTTGGCAAATCTATTGTAATTTTGTGATTTAAAAATTATAGATCTGAATTCTATCTAAATAAATATTATATTGCTTTAAAAAATATTGCAAGATTGCTAGGGTTTAGCATTGTTTTCAGAATTAGGTCACTACATGTAGTTATAGTAAGTACCCCATCTTTATAGTAAGACACTTCTCTCTAAAGAACGATCAAAGAACGTAGACAGAAAGCGACAGGAACTTCTCTCTTCTCTTCTCGCTTTTAAATTCATCAAACTAGATCAGAACTCCAATCGATCTCTTCATGGCAGCATTCGGGGCATTCATGGCAACATACGGAGCATTCATTCATGCGCTCGGCCTTTTAAGGTTAGTTAGGGACCTTCCGATCAATATTTGATCCTCAATATACCTCGACCACCAAGCCAAGGGAAAAAAATGGGCATTGACTGGCGGGTTCTCCATTTTATAGAGGTTAGTTGAGTAGATACCTTTGAAAATAGAGAGGGGCTCTTTAAAACAAGGGGGAAAGGTCCAAATGAATTTGGTAGGAGGATAGATCAGGTAATTCATTCATGCGCTTGAATTATTACGTATATGATAGAATAGATTTTTGTAGGGAGAGCAGTAGGTTGGATTGTATACGCCCTCATTAAAAAAGCAACCTAACCTTTTTGAATCTTCTTCCTGTAAAGGTTATGGCCCTCCCATATTAAAAACCAACACTCCCAACCATTTAAAAGGGCAAAAGCTGAGCTCTCCTCAGGTTTGTTTTAAGAGATCTCTCCTCTCTAAAAAAGACAATTGGGCTAATAGTTGGATAGGCATAAGCCTCTCCCCTCCCCCACCATTTAAAAGGGCTTTTTTCAAAAATGGGGGCCCTCTCACCCTTTCCTGTTTAAAGCCAACCCCTTTTAACCATTTAAAACGGTGGGGAAGGGAAGGGCTTTTGAAAATTCTTTAGGGCAGGGCAACCTTCAAAGGCCCAACATGAGGGGTTTTAAAAGCAAAATATGGGGGACAAGGATAGCTTTTAAGGGGAATAGGAACGGCGATGATAAGCTCACATGTGTTCACCCCAAGTATTACATTAAATGTAAGGCAGTGGCGTTTTAAAGATCCTCTAAGAATTTGCTTTTTTAGGATGAAAGATCTCGATGGAAAGAAATCAGTCACCATGAGGAGGCAGGGGGTTGCTAACCATGGTGAGACAAAACATGGAATTACTGAGAAAAAAAGTCCTAGTTGATTAGTGAGCGACATGAATGGATCTGGATAGATGAAGTCGAGATCGTTGATCATCTTTGATAATGATAGATTAATAATAGATTAAATAAATTAGGGGGATAATGAGCTCAAGATTGGCTAAGCCCCTCTCCCCATTAAGGTATGAATGACTTACTGGAAAAACAATGGCCAAAACAAGCTCATTTTTTGAGTATCAGATCTGCCTTTGAAGATATTTAAAAGCGGGAAAAATTTCTCTTTTAAAGCCCCAAGTATTATATAATGTTTATATTAAAGGGCTCTTAAATTAAAATTCCAACCCTTAAGATATGAGTGAACGTAAACTTCGAAGAGTAGGACAAAGCTAGTGGCGGTTAGATGGACCTCTTATATAAGGAGCTCTCTCCAACTTGCTCAGGGCTGGATTGATGGGTCTCAGAATTGCCTTCTCTCTCACACGAAGGAATGAAACCTTTTTTCAACTCCTTTAAAAGAGAGGCCCCTCAAATATATCTCTAAAGCTTGTATGATTCTTTGACCGCCTGTAGAAAGGGTTTTTACATATTCCCAACGGTTCCCTTTCCACATAATAAATTACAGATCTGCAAGCATTGTAGTATAGCAATAATAGTGCACAGACAATCCTGCAACAACATAAATAACAACAGTAATGGCAGAAAATACAGCAATGACAGATAATGATAATTACAACAGTTCTATATTAATAATGGCATGAGTGATACAACATTACAATTTCAGCAATACAATCTACGACCAAGCATATCCATGGTTGCACATCATGCTAGACTGCATTCTGCCCATAGACTTCAATCCTCACACGTACCAATCTGGAGCAACTCTAATGAATGGGGGGGGGTTTATTTATACACCCACCAAGTAGTTACTCGCTCCAACTACCTTGCAACTACCCTCAAATTACATTTTATGTGCATTTGCTTTGCATTTACATTTCATTTGCACTACAGGACGAAATAGGTTATTTAGCCAACTCACATGATTTTATAATGACTTTACATGACTTTATTCTTTACGTACAATATTAAATTGCACTTACAACATTAAAATATATGCACAGGCGTCTCGTCAAACACATTGCGTGCATTTACAATAAAACACATAATATCAAAACTGGTTCTTGCAATTAAGGATATCTCAATATGCCTATCTACATCTATCCCCTCCTCTAAACTGGTCGTTGTCCTCAACGACACGAGCTAAACACTGGGAATAGAAGTATTGAGCAATGTAATAGGATCTCTTGTCACGCTCCTTCCTCTTGTTCCTATTCCATACATCTTTGGCAATAAAATTTACTTGGGGCTGCTCACAACATCCGATTCTCTGATTGTGCACTTCTGCTGCTACAAGTATGTATAGTATCGGCATGATCAACATTCTCTGAATAGGCACTTCACTTTTTGCAATAAGCCATATCATCAGCATGAGCAATGCCATAAACATCATGAACATGATCGGTAATGCCCTTCGCCATCTGTGTCGGGGGTCAAGGGGGCGAGAGTCCCCTTGCAAGGTCAAGGGACAGCGTCCCTTGCGGGGTCGAGGGGCAGCGCCCTTCGCATGTTTTATTTTAGCTCTACTTCATTGCTTTCTTGATCCAACTGACTGCTTATCATCCTCTGACAAACCTCTCCCTTTTCGGATTGTGCTTATGACGACAACTCTTCTAACTGCACTGCCTCAGACGTCAACATTTCTGACGACAATCCCTGACAGCTTAGTCTCTGACGGATTAGACCAGACGGATTGAGGAGTCTGACAGGTACCATGTCTAGACGTTTGGAACAATGGGTTAGACAACTCAGATGGGTAGACGTCTCAAACGGATTGTACACAGGTAGACATCTCAAATGGGTAAGGGTAAACGTCGCAAATAGATGGGCTAGATGTCTGGACAGATTGCTAGACGTCTGGGACGAGTGGCCAAACAGACGACCAAACAGACGGCCAGACGTCTGGGTCCGATGGCTAGACGTTTGGACTGACGGATTGCCAGATGGCTAGACGTCTGGGCTGACTGGCTGCCAGACGTCTGGGCTGGAGGGCCAGACGTCTGGGCTGACTCGGTCGCGCAGACGTTTGGGCTGGATGGCCAGACGTCTGGGCTGACTGGTTGCCAGACGTCTAGGCTGGATGGCTGCCAAACGTCTGGGCTAATTGGCCAGACGTCCGGGCTGACTGGTTGCCAGACGTCTGGGCTGACTGCCTGACGTTTAACTCCTTCAGACGGGTAGATTTTAGACAACTCCACTTCAGACGGGTTCTCTTCAGACAACTCCTCTGACAGATGCACTGCAGACTTCACCTCGGTCGTCTCCACTTCAGACGAATCCTGTTCAGACGTCTGCACCTCAGATGTCTTCTTCTCAGATGACTCTTGCTCAGATGTCTGTACCTTAGACATCTCCACATCAGACGGCTCTTGCTCAGACGTCTGCACCTCAAACGTCTCCTTCGTCGCCATCTGACTGCATTCTCTAGTTGTCCGAGTCTCCTTCATCGGTGAGGTTTTTGCATCTCTTTCCCAAGTCAAGGCATAATCCAAAGCCTCTTGGTATGATCTTGGAGGAAATATCTTCATCTTCCTTTCATACACAGGGAGAAGTCCATCTATGAACCACGTAACCTTTGATTCTCTAAGTGGCCTTTCTCCACATAGTCAAACAACCTCCTCAGCCTTCGATTGTAAGAACGAATAGGCTCCTTCTCTCCTTGAATGTTATAATTTTCGTCAGTATCATATGATCGGAATTCTTCCACAAATGCATCACGTAACTCTCCCCATGTCTGGAACTTGACTTGTGGTAAGTATATGTACCAGTCTATTGCAGATTCTCGAAACGTTGCAGGAAACCACCTCCAATCTTCTTCATTGTTCTGCCCAATCGCTTTCCACTCCATACGGCAAATTCTCCAATGCCTAATCGGGTCTTCCTTCCCTTCTCCTGTGAAAAGTGGCAAATTCTCCAATGCTTGGGTGTCTATGTTATCCTTTGGTGGGGTTTCGCTATGTCTGCTCCTCGTCGGGTATTTTTAGTCTTAGGTATCTTACTTTCACCAAAAAGTCATCTTTCAACTTCCTTACTCGCGACTTCCTTCGCAGGGATATCGATTGTGGCCTTGGTCTTGCTTCCTGAGCCCTCGCATGCTGTTGCTCTGGTGCCTGACTCCCGTCCTCTGCACTCCTCTGCAACCTTCCTGCCGCTTGTTCAGGTGTTACCATCCACTCAATAAATCTCTGCATCAATCAACATTTTCCTTAACTCTTGGTTGTCCTTGTACCCATTCTTTCATTCCTATCAGCAATGTGTCGGTCACCTCCTTCTTGCTCTGCTCTTGGACTCTACTCTGACCGATCTACGTGTTCTGCTGTTGTAGACGTCAGACGGACTGGACTAGCCATCAGGCAAACTGGGCTAGCCATCAAGTGTGCGAGCCGTCAGGTCTTGCTAGCCGTCAAGTACTTCTATCCGTCAAGTAGTGCTACCCGTCAGGTACTGCTATCCGTCAAGTACTTCTATCCGTCAGGTAGTGCTACCCGTCAGTACTGCTACCCGTCAGGTACCGCTACCCGTCAGGTGCTGCTACCTATTTGCTGCGTGCTTCTCGCCTTCTCCGTCTTTGCACTGCGTTGTTCTTCGTTTGCCCGTCTTCCCAAGGGTTTCACTTCTTCAAACCCTATGTCACCAATTTAGACCCAATTTCGTAAAGCAATGGCGCCAGAATGTAGAAAGGGTTTTTACATATTCCCAACAGTTCCCTTTCCACGTAATAAATTACAGATCTGCAAGCATTGTAGTATAGCAATAATAGTGCACAGACAATCCTGCAACAACATTAATAACAACAGTAATGACAGAAAATACAACAATGACAGATAACGATGAACTACAACAGCTTCTATATTAATAATGGTATGTGTGATACAACATTACGGTTTCATCAATACAATCTACAGCCAGCATATCCATGGCTGCACATCATGCTAGACTGCATTCTGCCCATAGACTTCAATCCTCACACGTACCAATCTGGAGCAACTCTAATGAATGAGGGGGGTTTTATTTATACACCCACCAAGTAGTTACTTTCTCCAACTACCTTGCAACTACCCTCAAATTACATTTTATGTGCATTTGCTCTGCATTTACATTTCATTTGCACTACAGGACGAAATAGCTTATTTAGTCGACTCACATGATTTTATAATGACTTTACATGACTTGATTCTTTACGTACAATATTAAATTGCACTTACAACATTAAAATATATGCACAGGCGTTTTGTCAAACTCTTTGCATGCATTTACAATAAAACACATAATATCAAAATTGGTTCTGCATTTAAGGATATCTCAATATGCCTCTCTACATCTATCCCCTCCTCTAAACTGGTCGCTGTGCTCAACGACATGAGCTAAACACTGGGAAAAGAAGTATTGAGCAATGTAATAGGATCTCTTGTCACGCTCCTTCCTCTTGTTCCTATTCCATACATCTTTGGCAATAAACTTTACTTGGGGCTGCTCACAACATCCGATTCTCTGATTGTGCACTTCTGCTGCTACAAGTATGTATAGCATTAGCATGATCAACATTCTCTGAATAGGCACTTCACTTTTTGCAATAAGCCATATCATCAGCATGAGCAATGCCATCAACATCATGAACATTATCGGTAATGCCCTCCGCCATCTGTGTCGGGGGTCAAGGGGGCGGGAGTCCCCTTGCAGGGTCAAGGGACAGCATCCCTTGCGGGGTCGAGGGGCAGCGCCCTTCGCGTGCTTTCTTTTAGCTCTACTTCATTGCTTTCTTGATCCAACTGACTGCTTATCATCCTCTGACAAACCTCTCCCTTGTCGGATTGTGCTTCTGACGACAACTCTTCTAACTACACTGCCTCAGACGTCAACATTTCTGACGACAATCCCTGAAAGCTTAGTCTCTGACGGATTGGACCAGACAGATTGAGGAGTCTGACAGGTACCATGTCTAGACGTTTGGAACAACGGGTTAGACAACTCAGATGGGTAGACGTCTCAGACGGATTGTACACAGGTAGACATCTCAAACGGGTAAGGGTAAACGTCGCAAATATATGGGCTAGATGTCTGGACAGATTGCTAGACGTTTGGGACGAGTGGCCAAACGGACGACCAAACAGACGGCCAGACGTCTGGGTCCGACGGCTAGACGTTTGGACTGACGGATTGCCAGACGGCTAGACGTCTGGGCTGACTGGCTGCCAGACGTCTGGGCTGGAGGGCCAGACGTCTGGGCTGACTAGCTACTAGACGTTTAGGCTGGATGGCCAGACGTCTGGGCTGACTAGCCAAACGTCTGGGCTAACTGGCTGCCAAAAATCTGGGTTGATTGGCCAGACGTCTGGGCTGACTGGTTGCCAGACGTCTGGGCTGACTGCCTGACGTTTAACTCCTTCAGACGGGTAGATTTCAGACAACTCCACTTCAGACGAGTTCTCTTCAGACAGCTCCTCCGACGACAGATGCACTGCAGACTTCACCTCGGTCGTCTCCACTTCAGACGAATCCTGTTCAGCGTTTGCACCTCAGATGTCTTCTTCTCAGACGGCTCTTGCTTAGATGTCTGTGTTGCCACATTTTGCACGGGGTGCCATGTTTTCCATTTTTTGTAAGTGATCTGCTCTGTTCCTCCCTCCTTTTTTCCAATTCTTCATTTCTCCCTTTTCCTCCTCTTCCTTGCAGTTTCATTCCTCCCTTTTCTTCCCCCAGTGAAAGTTTCCAGCAAGTGTCCCCTGAAAATGGCTAAGTGTCAGGGCGCACCCCGACTTCGCAGCGAAGTCGGAGTGCGCCCTCTAGTTGGAGCGCAGTAGGGGCAGTGCGAAGTGCGACAAAACAGGAAAATGAGCGGAATTTGACTAAGTGCTGGGGCGCAACCCGACTTCGCAGCGAAGTCGGGGTGCGCCCTTCTTCCTGGGCGCACTTGGAGAGCAGTGTGGCAGAAAAGACTAAGTGTTGGGGCGCACCCCGACTTCGCAGCTTGGAGAGCAGTGTGGCAGAAAAGACTAAGTGTTGGGGCGCAACCCGACTTCGCAGCGAAGTTCGGGTGCGCCCTTCTCTTAGTGCGCAGTCCGAACAAAAGAAGACAGCAAGTGCCGGTGCGCAACCCGACTTCGCAGCGAAGTCGGGGTACGCCCTCTAACCGGTGCGCAGTTGGGGAAGCAAGACCAGAAAATGACTAAGGCAAGATGACCCTCCTGCGCAACCCGACAGCGCTCAGATCCCGGGCGAAGTTGGATAAACTGCCTTTAAGGCAGACACGTGTCATTCATCAACATCCGACAAGTGTCCAACTTCGGGATTCGAGCCAAGACTTGACCGGGATAAGGACAAAGCATGGGCTGCACTATCTGCGCCGACTGCCACCATTTAAGTTGATGAGAAGTGCCACCTGCCACACCTACCCACATTCCTGCTGACCGACGGTTTGACCCGACACACCACCACGTAGTTGTACAGCCTTCAGGGACACCATGCCGCAAGTACAGTCCTGCCCGACAGAAGTCAGCATCAGCAGCTCCTCAGCCGCTTGTGTCAGCCAATGTTTAGTCTGGGACTTTGTTCCCGAGAATGTAATCGGGGGGACTTGAGGCTATAAATAGCCATGTGATTCATTTTAAAAATTGGGAAAAGGGAATATATTGCTAGGGAACAATTGTAGCTGTGCGTTTGCCTCTAATACAAGCACATACTTGGCTCTGCTCACTGTCTTTTATCTTGTATGTTGCCTCTCCTTGTCATTTCTGCCTCATGTTTCTTGTATCATTGCTTACTGTTGTACTGAACTCTGGACTCTGGTATTTGGTGGTCAAGTATTCTTGGAATGCATAGATAGAGGATACATAGGATGACTGATAGCTGTAGTTTCAATGTGTGCTTTGTAAAGGAATGCTATTAGTAGCGGTGATTGATTCATTGCCATGCTTCTTATTCCCCCCACCCCAACTCCAATCATATTTGGAATCTCTTTCTGCACTTTTATCCCTTTCCCTGCACTCTTAACCTAAAACACAAAAACCCCACAGGAAGCCGGCCTTCTCCGCAGAATGGCACGGAAGGCATTCCTTCCTTCTGGCCTTTCAATCTGGTGGGTGAATCTGGGCGCAATAACAACAAATCCTTTCCTCATGGCGGATTCATAACCAACAGTTTCTGCGCATGCCCGGTGGGACCTGGTAGTTTCCCACCCCCAAACAGAATCGAAGCACGAGTGCTCGCTTCATTGCTGTTAAAAATCAGAGCACCTGGCGACTATGCAAATATCTGAACACTCTCTGAGTCCGTGAAGACCGGTCCTAACGCCTTCATGCAAACAAGAAGGTGGCGAGCAAGGAATCCGGAAAACCCGCCTGACTTTTACGAAATCAACATTGACGCTCCAGGCGAGCGTGTCAGGCTGGCTGATTACCAAGCTCGCGTAGAAGAAATTGAAGAGGCCGAGGCTGAAATTGAAGAAGTTGAGGCCGAAGAAGAATCTACATCTTCGGACAGTTCCGACACCGAGTACACTACCGGGTCAGAAGAAGACATGGCTGCTCACCAAGATGATGATGACCTCTTCCTGGTGGTGGATTCTACGGGGCCCTTGGCCCTAGTCGGACAACAAGCTGTGCCCCCTGCTACCTTGAAATCTATCCCTACGTATGACGGCTACAGCAAGATGGCGTATGAACACATCCAGGACATTCTGGCCCTGGCTGCGCTACATTCCATTTCCGACGAAGGTGTGAAGACCCGTCTGCCGGCCCTTTCCCTAAGGGGAAAGCTTCTCATCGGTGGAGATCATCGCCGGAGGGATCTATCACAGGGTGGCGACAGATTAGCCGGCGAGGCTCGTGAAAGGATGCAACGAGTCCGCTGATCCCTCTTCTTTCTTGCATCAATTCCAAAGTATACGAGAGACACCCCCAAGAGGAAGTGTCAGACTTCAATATTAGGTTTACGAGGTCTTGGAAACGAGTACCTCGCGAACTCCGACAGTCAACAGGTGAGGCCGCCTACTACTATCTGAGATCCTTCAATTCAGACATTTGCTTGCTGCTGAAGGTAGCCCGAATCGACACGTTCCCCGCTCTGTATGAGGCTGCCCAACAAGCTGAAATGGATATCATTTCCATCGGCAGACTTCCGCACAGAGTACAGCCGCCCATCTACCCTGATTTCCCCCGATCTCAGTATCCATCAGCTTCTGGTCCGGAGCCATCCACCTCAGGACAGCAACCCCAGCAGCAATGGAATCCGGCGCCGGTCGTGAATCCTTACGGCCCGCCACAAATCCATTATCCGCCTCCTCCGCATTTTCCAGCACTTCCCGCTCCCCCGCAGTATACACAATATTCAACGCCTCCTCCATTGTCTACGTTACCTCCCCCAGCTCAATTGCCGTCTCCTGACAATGATATTCAAAACAAAATCCTTCAGGAGGTACGGGCTCTGGCCTCTGGGTATCACACCATGTCCAATGACATGACCATCCTGAAGAAGAAACAGGCCCAAATGGACCTTGCTCCAAGGAGGCCATATCCGCCCCCGGCACTGACAAAGGATCGCCCCGCCGAGCAACAACTGCAAAGGCGGCCCCCTCCGAGAAATGCTGCCATTGAAGACCAACCTGGTACTTCTGACCAGGTCAACTAGTGCACCACGTGCAATGACCCGCATTCGGAGGGAGACTGCACCCTGCATCAACACTATCTCCAGACCTTGGCTGGCAGCGCCATAGAGGACGAAGAACTCTACATGATCCTGGGCGATGAAAGCAACTTCGTCGTCCCAGAGGAAGTTCCAGTGCCGCCTCCCGCCAAGGAAGATAGGAAGTCTGCTGAAGCAGCTGCAAAACCCTTGAAGGTATACGCCAGGAGAGATAAGGCGCAACCTGATGGGCTACCACCTTACAAGAGGCTGTGGCCTTACACAGCCAAAGATAAAGCTCCTCCAGCAAAGACTCTCGCTGTCAAGCCTCCCGTTGCTAAAGCTCCCGCTGCTCAGCCTCCAGCTGAAACCAAAGAACAAGCTCAGGAGAAGCTGAAATATCCATCTCTGACCAAGAGACAGAGAGTTGAGGCCACTCAGCAGTATCGGACGAAGTATGAGCCGGCAAAAGAAGCGGAAGGAGCTAGCACCTCAGCCTACAGCATAGTAGATGAACTGAAGAGGACCCCCGCAAGAATCAGCATGTATGATGCTCTTCAGCTCCTAGGCCAGGTTGATCTGCTCGCAAGAATCTCTGAAGATCATGAAAAATGGCAAGCAGATACAGCCCGCTGTCCTGGTGCAACCCTTGACAGCCTCAGCCACTGGGAAGAACAGACCGCCTCCCTTCTATCTGTCATTACGGATGCAAGGGTACATAGTACACAACTGCATGGTGGATTCTGGTGCTTCCACGACCGTAATGCCGAGAGCCGTCTGCGATGAAATCGGGATGGAGTACACAAGGAGCAGCCAAGGCGTGCTGCAACTGGACGGCACCCCTGTCAAGATAGTCGGTGTCATTAAAGACATCCCCATTCGGCTGCACAAAGCTCTCGACATCGTGGTCATCCAAGAGGTCGTGGTTGTCGACTTGGAACCCTACTTCGGCATGTGTCTCTCCAGGGAGTTCACTGCGATGTTGGGAGGGTATCTGTCTCTGGACTACTCACACATGGAAGTGCCCTTCAAAGGAAGGAGACTGAAAATTTACAATGAAAAGCCCTCCACTTTCTTAGTAGAGAAGATACCCGGAGAAGAGCCGGAAGACTGCATGGTTCAGCTAACGGAGGAAGAGCTGGTGGTGGTGGACATGACGGAGCAAGCTCTTGAGCTGCTGCAAATAGAAGATGAATTCTCCTTGCGGGACTTCAACGCCGTGATTGAGACCGAGCAAGGCTGCTACACTATAGTTCAGCCTGAAAGGCTTGACAAGTCAGCCAAGAAAGAAGTGGGACCTGCACCAGAAAAGCTGTGGAAGCTTTTCTTTGACGGCGCACGATGCAAAAATGGCGCCGGTGCAGGTGTTCTTTTAGTTTCCCCAACCAGGATCCGGAAGGACTACACCTACGAGTCGGCTCCGGAGCTGTACCAACAACGTGGCGGAGTACGAAGCCCTGTGCTTAGGTTTGCGAAAAGCAGAGGCTGGGGATTAAGCACCTGCAAATCTTTGGCGATTCTGAACTGGTGTGCCACCAGATTACGAACAAGTGCGCCTCTAAGAAGCACTATCTCAAGGCGTACCGAAATCGGGTCTGGGATCTGATGGAGTCGTTTGACTCGTTGAATGTCAAGGCTATATCACGTGAGAAAAACAAGCATGCAGACATTCTGGCGTCTGTTGGAGCCAGGTACGTTCCGGCTGATGACACTGTCCAGAAGCCGAAGCCGGTTCGCACCATTTACAGGCCTTCTGTGCCTGATAAGGACACCCACTGGCAGGTGTTCGACTTTGACGAGGAGATCGTCACATTTTTGGTAAATGAAGCATGTTCAATCGAAGGTAGAGACCCTGATGACGAGCAATATGAGGGGTTGATACAACTAAAAAATAATCATGTCCCAAAAGGACTGATTACACTTGAGAGTCTATTTGATCAAAATGACAGAGCAATATCTCACCGGATCAAAGTAGACCCGAAGCAGTATGCCGATCTGGAACTCGAACCTGGAAAAACAATCAAGGTCGAAACAGACTGCACCACAGAGGAACTTGAGCAAATAAGAATATTATGCCGAGAGTTCCTTGACATAGTAGCCTGGTGCTACCAGGACTTGAAGGGGTATGACAGAAATGTTATCCAGCATACCATTGAGCTAGAATATGGCGCAAAGCCTTTCCAGCAGAAGCAGAGGGTCGTAAATCCGAAGATCGAGGCCATGATGAAGGCCGAGCTCCTGAAGATGCTGGAAGCCAAGATTTTCTACCCCATCAAGCATTCATCTTAGGTTGCGAACTTGGTTCCCGTAAGGAAAAAGAATGGAGACATCCGTCTCTGTGTGGACTTCAAAAATCTGAATCAGGCCTCCCTCAAGGACCATTATCCGCTTCCCCAAATCGACCAGATCCTCCATATAGTTGCTGGAGCACAGAGATTTTCCCTCTTAGATGGCTTTTCTGGGTACAACCAGATATGGGTTAGGGATGAGGACCAGCACAAGACGGCGTTCACCACCAAATGGGGAACATTCGCCTATCAGCGCATGCCTTTCGGCTTATCTAATGTTGGCGCCACATTCCAGAGAGCCATGGATTTGGCATTCCGAGAGCTGCTCAACAAAGTCATTGTCATCTACTTGGATGACATGACTGTGTTCTCTCACAGGAGAGAAGATCATGTTCCCCACTTGTGGCAAATATTTGAAAGGTGTCATGAATTCGGCATCTCCATAAACCCGAAGAAATCTGTCTTCGTGGTAAAAGAAGGAAAGCTGTTGGGGCATGTCATCTCCGAGAAAGGCCTAGCCATAGACCCTGATAGAGCAGAACCCCTCCTCCGCTTGCCTGCCCCAGTCGACAAGAAGGGGCTGCAGTCCTTTTTCGGCCAAATCAATTTCGTGCGGAAGTTCATACCGGACTTCGCACAAGTAATCAAGCCCATGGCCGAATTGCTAAAAAAGAACGTTGAGTTCTTATGGACTGATGAAAGGGGGGAGGCCTTCAAAGAAATCAAGGCCCGAATTGCACAGGCTCTGGTGTTAATAAACCCGGACCTCCAAGGACTTCATCCTGTACGCGGTAGGGGAACCCGAGAGTTACGCCGCAGTCTGACCCAAAAGGGGGACGATGGCGAAGAGCGCCCCATAGCGTTTCTAAGCCAAGTAATCCAGCCGCATGAAGAAAAGTACAACTTTATAGAGCGACAGGTTCAAGTAGTTATGAAATCCCTCCGAAAGTTCAGGCACTTTGTCTCCCAAAGCCGAACCACTGTCTTTGTGATACACCCGGACGTCCGAAGTTTCATCATACAAGGAGAGCCGGGTCACAAGAGAGCAGGATGGATTGCTAAAATCCAAGAGTTCGACATCGAAGTGCGACCAACCAAGCTTATCAGAGGCCGAGCCTTGTGCCAAGAACTATCCCGAAGCGCAGCAGCCCAGATATCCGCCTGTAAGTGGGAGGATCCAGCAACAAACACCAACCTAGCCAACTCTTTACCCGAGGAGTGCGACTGGACAGATGACCTGGTGAAATATTTCTGCACCGGGAGATGTCCAGACCACCTGAATGCCTCACAAAGAAGGAGGTTTCGGCTAGGTGCACTGAAATACACTCTTCGCCCCGAGGGGCTGTACTTCAAGAATATTGACGACATCATGTTACGGTGCGTCAAGAAAGCAGACCAACCCAGGATCCTCGGAGAATTTCACTCCGGGATGCCTGGGGGTCACCATTCTGCAAGGCCAACGACCTTGAAAATAATCAGAGCTGGGTACTCATGGCCCACTCTATTCACAGACGTGCATGCGGTCCGTAC
This sequence comes from Wollemia nobilis, assembly GCA_028583015.1. Lineage (NCBI taxonomy): Eukaryota > Viridiplantae > Streptophyta > Pinopsida > Araucariales > Araucariaceae > Wollemia > Wollemia nobilis. Next base: position 32,533 of record JAQPPZ010004351.1, on the reverse strand, counting down.
GAAGTGTGATCAATGCCGGAGATTTCGTCGGCAGAAATAGAAAAGCACCCCCGCCCCTTCAGCCGATCCAAGCCGAGACTCCGTTTCAGCAATGGGGTCTGGACTTTATCGGGGTGATTACGCCGAACTCTGCAGCGGGGCACAAGTTTATTCTTACCGCCACCGACTACTTCACACGATGGGCAGAGGCGATCCTTACAAAGAATGCGGACCAGGAGACGGTCATTTATTCCCCTTTTCCCCCTTTTACAATGAATCACATGGCTATTTATAGCCTCAAGTCCCCCCGATTACATTCTTGGGCACAAAGTCCCAGACTAAACATTAGCTGACACAAGCGGCTGAGGAGCTGCTGATGCTGACTTCTGTCGGGCAGGACTGTACTTGCGGCATGGTGTCCCTGAAGGCTGTACAGCTACGTGTCGATGTGTCGGGTCAAACCGTCGGTCAGCAGGAATGTGGTTAGGTGCGGCAGATGGCACTTCTCATCAACTTAAATGGTGGCAGTTGGCGCAGATAGTGCAGCCCATGCTTTGTCCTTATCCCGGTCAAGTCTTGGCTCGAATCTCGAAGTTGGACACTTGTCGGATGCTGATGAATGCCATGTGTCTACCTTGAAAGGCAGTTTATCCAACTTCGCCCGGGATCTGAGCGCTGTCGGGTTGTGCAGGTAGAAAACAGCATAGGAGGGCCATCTTGCCTTAGTCATTTTCTGGTCTTGCTTCCCCAACTCCGACTTCGCTGCGAAGTCGGAGTGCGCCCTGAAACTTAGCCATTTTCAAGGGTTACTTGCTGGAAACTTTACTGGGGGAAGAAAAGGGAGGAATGAAACTGCAAGGCAGAGGAGGAAAAGGGAGAAATGAAGAATTGGAAAAAAGGAGGAGGGAAGGAACAGAGCAGATCACTTACAAAAAACGGAAAACATGGCACCCCGTGCAAAATGTGGCAACAATAACACCTGAACAAGCGGCAAGAAGGTTGCAGAGGAGTGCAGAGGACGGGAGTCAGGCACCAGAGCAACAACACGCGAGGGCTCAGGAAGGAAGACCAAGGCCACAATCAACATCCCAGCGAAGGAAGTCGCGAAGTAAGGATACACAGGAAGTTGAGAGATGATTGTTTGGTGAAAATAAGATACCTAAGACTAAAAACACCCGACGAAGAGTAGCATAGCAGAAACCCCACCAATGGATAACATAGACACCCAAGCATTGGAAAATTTGTCGCTTTTCACAGGAGAAGGGAAGGAAGACCCGATTAGGCATTGGAGAATTTGTCGTATGGAGTGGAAAGCAATTGGGAAGAACAATATAGAAGATTGGAGGAGGTGGTTTTCTGCAACGTTTCGAGAATCTGCAATAGAATGGTACATATACTTACCGCAAGTTCCAGACATGGGGAGAGTTGCTTAATGTGTTTGTGGAAGAATTTTGATCATATGATACTGACGAAAATTATAACACTCAAGGAGAGAAGGAGCCTATTTGTTCTTACAATCGAAGGTTGAGTAGGTTGTTTGACTATGTGGAAAAAGGCCACTCAGAGGAATCAAAGACTACATGGTTCATAGATGGACTTCTCCATGTGTATGAAAGGAAGATGAAGATATTTCCTCCAAAATCATACCAAGAGGCTTTGGATTATGCCTTGACTTGGGAAAGAGATGCAAAAACCTCACCGATGAAGGAGACTCGGACAACTAGAGAATGCAGTCAGATGTCGACGAAGGAGACGTCTGAGGTGCAGACGTCTGAGCAAGAGTCGACTGATGTGGAGATGTCTAAGGTGCAAACATCTAAGCAAGAGTCGTCTGAGCAAGAGCTGTCTGAGAAGAAGACGTTTGAGGTACATACATCTGAGCAAGAACCGTTTGAGGTAGAAATATCTGAAGTGCATCTGTTGGAGGAGTCGTCTGAAGAGAACCCGTATGAGGTGGAGTCAACTGAGGTGCAGACGTCTAAGCAAGAGTCGTCTGATGTGGAGATGTCTAAGGTGCAGACATCTGAGCAAGAGTCGTCTGAGCAAGAGCTGTCTGAGAAGAAGACGTTTGAGGTACAGACATCTGAGCAAGAACCGTTTGAGGTAGAAATATCTGAAGTGCATCTGTTGGAGGAGTCGTCTGAAGAGAACCCGTATGAGGTGGAGCCATTTGGAGGCTACCCATATAGAGGCTACACGTCTGAAATCTACCCGTTTGAAGGAGTTAGACGTCTGGGAAACCACTCATATGGCAATCCGTCAGCCCAGACGTTTGGTCATCCAGCCCAGACGTTTGGCAGTCCGTTAGCCCAGACGTCTAGCCGTCCGTCAGTCCAAACGTCTGGTCATCCAGCCCAGACGTCTAGCTGTCTAGCCCAGATGTCTGGCCGTCCATCAGTCCAGACTTCTGGCCGTCCAACCCAGACGTCTGGAAGTCCGTCAACCCAAACGTCTAGCCATCTAGCCCAGACGTCTGGCCGTCCGTCAGTCCAGACGTCTAGCCATCCAGCCTAGATGTCTAGTCGTCTAGCCTAGACATCTGGCCATCCTTCAGTCCAGACGTTTGGCCATCCAGCCCAGACGTCTGGCCATCCAGCCCAGATGTCTGGCAATCCGTCAGTCTAGACGTCTGGCCGTCTGGCCGTCTTTTTGGTCGTCCGTCTGGCCACTCGTCCCAAGCATCTAGCAACTTGTCCATACATCTAGCCCATCTATTTGCGACATCTACCCTTACTCGTCTGAGACGTCTACCTGTGTGCAATCCGTCCGAGACGTCTATCCATTTGAGCCGTCTAACCCGTTGTCCTAGACATCTAGACATGGTACCTGTCAGACTTATCAATCCGTCTGAGGCAGAGCAGTTGCCGTCAGAAGTACAATCCGACAAGGGAGATGTCTACCAGAGGTTGATAAGAAGCCAGTTGGATCAAGAAAGCAGTGAATTAGAGCTAAAAGAAAGCAGTTTGAATGAGTTGAATGAAAGCTTCCAAATGGTGGATGAGAAGAAAAATTTAGTTTGGACAGTGATGCTTTCAATGGTTAGGGAGCACGCAAGGGACACTGCCCCTCGACCCCGCAAGGGACGCTGTCCCTTGACTGTTGAGGAAAAAAGCAACCGTCAACCAAGGAGCAGGATAAATCATTAAAAAGACCAGTTGATGACGCACAACCGCCGCCTCCTAAGAAGAAAAAGCCTCAGGTTGTGATAAAATCTGCCAAGACCCCCTCAGAGAAGTCTGCCAGCCTAGGTCCAAGCGCGTCTATCCTAGCCACTGTATCGCAGGAGGCGATACAGCAAAAGGATGTTTCGCCGCAAAAGGGGGTTGCACCAAAAGTTCTTTTGAAAGAAATCATTAATTTAGAAGAAGACACTCCACCGAAGGAAGGAGAGTGGGCAGCCTAGAGCCCCATAACACAACTTTTTACCACATTTTCTCTCATTACAGAGCCCGCAGGTATGCGCTCTCTTTTCTCTCTCCCCCCTTCTGAACCGCCACCTGCAGTACAGTCTGCTGTTGACACCGTAACATCTGCATTGCCCTTAGCCGGTGAGCCTGCGTCTATCCTCCCCCTTGTGGTATCCCATCCTTTGATTGAAGAAATCCAACCTCCCACTTCTCCCAGGATTGTCCACCAAGCGTTTGGCTCCTACGCCTCAGGTCCTAATGCATTCCAAATACTTGCATCACTTGAACCAGGCACTGCTAGTCAAGGTTCATCACCTCCACCTAACCTCTCATCTTCAACAGGAGCCCTAGTCGAGAATCCGCCTTTTAACCCTGATAGCCTTCCCGCTGCCATCCAGACCACAGCATCCCCAGTTACTCGAGGTCCCAATCTCCACCATCCTTGACCTGTCCGTGGAATCCCTGCCTTAGCAGGATCTGCCTCTGCTCACGCCCATGTTTGGTGGAATGGAACTCATGGAGCAGGAGCTGGAAATGATAGAGGAACGCCCCGTAGCGGAGAGCCTAGTCCAGGCACAACAGAGCTCGTTCAGATGGATCAAGGACATCAAAAAGAGGAAAGCGCGAGAGCCTGCTAGAGTTGAAAAGCGCGCCATCTTCCATCCTCAGAGGTTGGAGCTAATTAAGGTGAAGATCTCGAAGGTCCAAAAACCCTTGGAGGATATGACGCCCGCGGACTACACTTACTAGCGTGTAATCAAAGATTTGAAAACAGTTGATGTGGAGAACGAGGTGGGGGCCATCCAGCTCAAAGCGAGCACAGTCTACCTGCATCACGAACACACAAGAGAGCGCTGCTTCGCAGCAGAAAATGAGAACCTGAAGATGCAAGAAACCTTGGCAAAAATGCAGGCCTAGTTGGAAGAATCCAAGGACGAATCCGAAAAGTTGCGACAACGAGTGATGGCTTTGGAGCAGGAAGTGAGTGAGCACAAGGATGCTGCCGAGCGCCACCTCAAGGAAAGCGAAGAGGCGCAGGCCAAGATAGGCAGGTTGGAGGCACAGGTCCAGGAAGTGCAGCAACAGCTCGAAAAGAGAGAAGCGCAGATAGAGGTCTTCTCCAGGGACCGAGTGAAGGAGGTTTGCACCAGTTTATTGAAGAATTTCCGAACTAGAGCCTCAAGGTCCTTGTCCGTCCTCATGTTTATTTGGGAGGCCTAGCAAGCGTCCGCTCAGGGTAAGCCTGTTGTAGAAGATGTCGAGCGTGAAGCAGAACGCTGGCTCAATCTGGCCATTGAAGTCAAAATTTACGAGCGCAAGGACCTCCAAGTTCCCCCAATGACCCAGACTGCCTAAGAGTGGGCCATTGCAAGGTCTACTCTGCATGCTTTCTTCGCCAAGTTAGAAAATGTCATAAGGGCTAGGAGACTGCTAGATGCATTTGAGAAGGAGAAGAGCATTTGCCTGGCACATTTCCAAACCCTCACGCGGCTCGTTTCCCCAGGTTTAAAGATGATGACAGAGATTGCCTGCCCAGAGATGAACTGAAGCCAACATGGAATCCTTTCAGGGAAGATACTTCTGAGATTGATGGTTGAGCAGACCCTATCCTAGAAACGCAAGTGACCCAATTAATATCCAGGTTCTGTCAAATTAACGCCTGCCTAGCCGATCTGAGCCAGAGGATTGACCAGGCTGATATGCACTAGATCGAGAGCTTCAAGCACCTGGTGAAAGAGCTTCACGATTGCGAGCAATTCCAAGAGGAGGCCTGGACTCAGGTTAAGGCCACCTACGAGCGCATTCGTGACCGCCTCGCTCCTGTAGAGCGCGATCGAGACCTAGAAGAAGAGGGAGAAGGTGAAGAGCATAGTGAAGAGGAGACAGAAGGAGGAGAGAAACTGGAGGAGGAATCCGTAGATAGCAGCAGTGAATCAGAAGAGGAAGCAGAAGGTGACTCCGAGCCCAAAGGATAAAGGCCTGGGGTCCTTGCATTGAGGCGAGCTCAATACCCTGCGAGCCGCCAGGAATGTTGCCACATTTTGACTAAGGGGTAAAATTTTGAAAAACTGTTGCACTGTTTTCATGCCTGGATCCTCTCTCCTCCCTTTCTCTCCTCCAAGATTGGCTTTGCCCAAAAAATCGGCTAAGGCACAGAAGTTCTCCAGTTTGCCCCCAGGAATAGCGAACCTCGGCTTTGCCCAATTGTTGAGCGAAGTGCAGAATTCATGTTTGAAAAATGTTCAAGGTATGTTGGGCCTCAGGTTCGCCTAAATTCTCAGCGAACCCCAAGTTCGGGCCCCCGGAGCAGCGAACATTGGCTTCGGGGCCAGCTGGCTCTAAAAAGCGACTAAAGTAGGGTTAATCTCAGGTTCGCCCAAATGGCCAGCGAACCCCAGGTTCGGCTCCTAAACGCGGCAAACCTTAACTCAAGTGAACCCCAACTGCGGACGGTAGGCATGACGAACCTAGGCTCCGGTATTTTCAGCGATCAATAGCAAGTTTCGGGGTTAGTAGGCTCTAAGATTCGCTAAGGTATGAAGTACCTAGAGTTCGCTCCAGGAAATAGCGAACCTTAGCTTCGCCCAAGTCTTCGGGAAAACCAAGGCCTAAGCATCGGAGAATTAACCAAGGCAAGGAATCGTCTCAAGTTCACTCCAAAATACTGCGAACCTCAACTTCACTTAGGGTTTTGGGCGAACTATAGCTTGAGCGACAAAGGGACGGACGTTGGCCAAGGCATTAAGGTGCTCAAAGTTCACTTCCAAGGGACAACGAACCCCGGATTCGCCCAACTTTTGGGCAAAGCTCAGATTGAAAGTACGAATGGTTCGAAGGCATAGAGGGCCTAGGGTTCACCCTTTGGAGGAGCAAACCTCAGCTTCGTTCTTCCCTAGGGGCGAAGTGCAGTATCCGACAATGAAAGATTTTAAGGCACAAAGGCCTCACCTTCGCTCTGTTCTCGAGCGACCCTCAGCATCGCACCTGTTCTCCAACGAACTCCAGCAAGGTCGGGCGAACTCCAACAAAGGCATTTTTAAATGCTAAGGCAGTGGCCGAAAGAGCACTCTAGCAGGGAAGTAGGGTAGGTGGGCATCTAAGGCGCATCCATGGCGCAAGAGTTTGAGTCTCCAGCCCATCCCATCAGGCCGGCCATGTCAAGTCCCGGAAAGGCTCCAAAGGGCAAGTTGCACCAACCACATTAATGAGACATGACGTCCCAACTGTGGAGATCGTCCGGAGCCGCTCTAAAAACGGGTGAGCCGCATCCCATGGATCCTCTGTCATCTGATAGGGGTCAAATCCCAACTGCTCCACCTGTTTTGGGGGTTGGACATTAATGTAATCAAGGGGATTTTCCTCTATAAAAGGCGGCTCAATGTAATGTAATAGGGGGGAACATCTTGCTAAAGAGCTGCTGTACTTGGATTCTGCTTCAATATTAAGACTCCTGGTCCTGATTCTGGACTCTTTTTCTGTGTATGACGCCTTCTATGCTTATTTCTGTTAATTTTGTTTCTTCATTTGCATACGGTAAATTCTGCAATCTGGATTTAAGTGTGTGATTAAGAACGAAGTCTGGAATTGTTGAAGGATACATATCAGGGTGTGTGTTCAGTTTTAGTTTCTGTTATACTCATAATATTGATTGCTGCTGGTTCAAGTAGAAGTTAGTAATTGTGTTGCCTGTTCTTCCCCTTGGAACCATCTACATTTCCCATTTCTTTCAGTTATTTATTTCTTTCAGCGCTTTCCCAATCTCTTTCCAGTTCCCTAATCTAAAAACCAGCGCAGTGTAGTAAAGGAGCCAGCCTTATCTAGAGATTGGCACGGAAGGTATTCCTTCCTTCGGGCCTTTCAATATGTTGGGCGGGTCTAGGGTGCATAGATAGACCAAATCCTTTCCCAGTGGCAGATTCGTAACCAACACTTACATATCCACATATTATATCATAATTTTAATGAAAAAACAACAATTGCAAGGAATCAATTTTAAACTGGACTTCTTTCTATTTATGGCATTATTTTGATTTAAAACAAATAGCTTTGTATTTTATTTTTCCTTCCCCTTGTTAATTTAATTTAATTTTTTTTAAATTGGAATATATCATCCTGATGAAAAGAGATTATGACTTTTTTATGGAATGAAAAATTCCATTTCCCATGGCAAATGTACACACTGCTGGATCTATATGATCACCTAAATTTTTATCTATATAAGCATCATGAAAATAATACCTTAGCAAACGATGTGCTGAGTATGCCCACTGTTGTTTCAAATCTCTTCCATCTTTGATTGTGTCTCAATTTCCTTGACCGTGTTTGCATGCTTGTTCCTGTAGTGCTAACATCGATGTATATAATGATAAGGATTTTTTTTTTGAATAGGCTTATGCGTGTTCCATCCTATTTCTTCTAATTATGTGATACTTAAACAGGTATGCTCCTGTTATTCTTCTATTAGGCCATTTTGATATCTTAGCAACGTCCACAACAAGTGCCAATACGTCACCTCATTAAACTGGATCTGTTTCTCAAATTGCTTCTGTACTTTGTCAATTTACTGAGGCCCATTTGAGTAAGAAAGAGGATATTGTTGATGCAGATGAATGAAGGATGACCTTGTAAGATATCTTAAACTTCTAATTTCAGTTCAACTGGACTTTTCTGGTTTGCATCTTGGGTCTGAATTTACATTCTTTTTTTATGACCCATTTTTACTATGTACTTCAAATTGCTAACTTTGTTGCTTACCTGAATGCAGAATCCAAATAATAAGTGGGGAATAATAAAAGGTATTACATTTCTAGTGGCAGTTGCTGACAGTATTTGAAGATATTGCACCCTCCATCAGGCGTTGCTTCAGTCATGAAATAAGTATGGGTGCTCCTACTGAGATTCAATGGATCTAATTGCTCTTTGAGTCTGTTCACAAAGTGGCAAGTGACTGAAAATGTGAGATAAAAATCTGGTTATATCATCTGTTATAGTTCTTTTGCATCTGCATATCTTTGCTTTTGTAGGATTTATGATATTATTACTTACTAAAACTTCGTTGCTATGAGGATAAGCTTGACCTGCTCTTGAAGGACATTGCTGGACAGACTTCAGGATTCACACCTAGGGACATTCAAGCTGTAATTGCTGATGCAAGGGCAATCCTGGTGTCCAGAATTGAGACCAAGAAAAATGAGCAGAATCAATATGGTCAAAGCATTGATATGCAACCAACTGAAGCAGGAAACATAAATGAATGTTCAAATGCTGGAGAATATCACCTATGTAAGGAAGACTTGGAAAAAGCATTTGACCGAATCAAGAAGAGAACTGCATCAGCTTTGGGGGCTCAAAAGTAAAACGGCAATTCAGTTATGCTATTTTTGACTAATGTGATATTTAATAATACTGCAAGAGGCAAATGCATCTTGAAATTAATCATTGTGTGAATAAAGAGCCCATATATTGAGTTGTAAAATTTAATGTCTCCAATAATTTAATGTTGAAAAATTCTTGTGTTGAAGCTGGAATATTTTGTTGGTCATATTCTTGGAATAACCATACACTGTTTTCATGTTTTTCACAGGTGCCAAATGGAAAGTGGGAAGATGTGGGTGGACTTGAGGATGTGAAGAAATCAATTCTTGACACTGTTCAGGTACATCTGATTTATTCCTTCCTCTTTGATATGTCTACTCAAGAAGAAGATCCATACGGGGAGATCATCTCTAGAAGGAAGAAAATTCATTACATTTCTACCTGTTGTATTTTGTTTATATAGAGGGCGAACTTATTTAGATTTAAAATAGAACTTTAGAAAGTGAAGAAAAGGAGTACATTTAGGATGAAGGCCTAGGGTCGTGATAAAATCTGCCAAGACCCCCTCAGAGAAGTCTACCAGCCCAGGTCCAAGCACGTCTATCCCAGCCACTATACTGCAAAAGGAGGCGATACAACAAAAGGATGTTTCGCCGCAAAAGGGGGTTGCACCAAACCTCCACCCAACCTCTCATCTTCAAAAGGAGCCCTAGTCGAGAATCTGCCTTTGAACCCTGATAGCCCTCCCGCTGCCATCCAGACCACAGCATCCCCGATAGTTACCGAGGACTCAATCTCCACCATGCCTGACCTATCCGTGGAATCCCTGCCTCAGTAGGATTTGACTCTACTCACGCCCATGTTCGGTGGAATGGAACTCATGGAGCAGGAGCTAGAAATGATAGAGGAGCGCCCCGTAGCGGAGAGCCTAGTCCAGGCACGATAGAGCTCGTTCAGATGGATCAAGGACATCAAAAAGAGGAAAGCGCGAGAGCCTGCTGGAGTTGAAAAGCGCGCCATGTTCGATCCTCAGAGGATGGAGCTGCATAAGGTGAAGAAGATCCCGAAGGTCCAGAAACCCTTGGAGGATATGACACCTGCAGACTACACTTACCAGTGTGTAATCAAAGATTTGAAAACAGTTGATTTAGAGAACGAGGTGGGGGCCATCCAGCTCAAAGCGAGCACAGTCTACTTGCATCACGAACACATAAAAGAGCGCTACTTCACAGCGGAAAATGAGAACCTGAAGATGCAAGAAACCCTGGCAAAAATACAGGCCCAGTTGGAAGAATCCAAGGACGAATCCGAAAAGCTGCAATAGCGAGTGATGGCCTTGGAGCAGGAAATGAGTGAGCACAAGGATGCTATCGAGTGCCACCTAAAGGAAAGTGAAGAGGCGTAGGCCAAGATAGGCAAGTTGGAGGCACAGGTCTAGGAAGTGCAGCAACAACTCGAAAAGAGAGAAGCGCAGATAGAGGTCTTTTCCAGGGACCAAGTGAAGGAGGTTCGCACCAGTTTATTGAAGAATTTCTGAAATAGACCCTCAAGGTCCTTGTCCATCCTCATGTTTATTTGGGAGGCCTAGCAAGCGTCCGCTCAGGGTAAGCCTGTTGTAGAAGATGTCGAGCGTGAAGCAGAACGCTGGCTCAATCTGGCCATTGAAGTCAAAATTTACGAGCGCAAGGACCTCCAAGTTCCCCCAATGACCCAGACTGCCCGAGAGTGGGCCATTGCAAGGTCTACTCTGCATGCTTTCTTCGCCAAGTTAGAAAAGGTCAGAAGGGCCAGGAGACTGCTAGATTCATTTGAGAAGGAGAAGAGCATCTACCTGGCACATTTCCAAACCCTCATGCAGCTCGGTTTCCCCAGCTTTACAGATGATGATGGAAATTGCCTGCCCAGAGATGAACTGAAGCCAACATGGAACGCTTTCAAGGAAGATACTTCTGAGATTGATGGTTGGGCAGACCCTATCCTAGAAACGCAGGTGACCCAATTTATATCCCAGGTTCTATCAAATTAACGCCTGCATAGCCGATCTGAGCCAGAGGATTGACCAGGCTGATATGCACCAGATCAAGAGCTTCAAGCGCCTGGTGAAAGATCTTCATGATTGCGAGCCATTCCAAGAGGAGGTCTGAAATCAGGTTAAGGCCACCTACGAGTGCATTCGTGACCGCCTCGACACTCCAGAGCCCAACCGAGACTTAGAAGAAGAGGGAGAAGGTGAAGAGGAGACAGGAGGAGTGAAACTGGAGGAGGAATCTGTAGACAGCAATAGTGAATCAGAAGAGGAAGCAGAAGGTGACTTCGAGCCCAAAGGATAAAGGCCTGGGGTCCTTGCATTGAGACGAGCTCAATACCCCGCAAGCCGCCAGGAATGTTGCCACATTTTGACTAAGGGGTAAAATTTTGAAAAACAGCTGCACTGTTTTCATGCCTGGATCCTCTCTCCTCCCTTTCTCTCCTCCAAGATTGGCTTCACCCAAAAAATCGGCTAAGGCATAGTAGTTCTCCAGTTCACCCTCAGGAATAGCGAACCTCGGCTTCGCCCAATTGTTGAGCGAAGTGTAGAATTCATGTTTGAAAAATGTTCAAGGTATGTTGGGCCTCAGGTTCGCCTAAATTCTCAGCGAACCCCAAGTTCGGGCCCTTGGAGTAGCGAACCTTGGCTTCGGGGCCAGCTGGCTCTAAAAAGTGACTAAAGTAGGGTTAATCTCAGGTTCGCCCGAATGGCCAGCGAACCCTAGGTTCGGCCCCTAAACACTGTGAACCTTAACTCAAGCGAACCCCAGCTGCGGACGACAGGCGCGACGAACCTAGGCTCCGGTATTTTCAGCGATCAACATCAAGTTTCGGGGTTAGTAGGCTCTAAGATTCGCTAAGGCATGAAGTGCCTAGAGTTTGCTCCAGGAAATAGCGAACCTTAGCTTCGTCCAAGTCTTCAGGTGAACCAAGGCCTAAGCATCGGAGAATTAACCAAGGCAAGGAAGCGTCTCAAGTTCACTCCAAAAGACTGTGAACCTTAGCTTTGCTCAGGGTTTTGGTCGAACTATAGCTTGAGTGACGAAGGGACGGACGCTGGCCAAGGCATTAAGGTGCTCATGGTTCGCTTCCAAGGGACAGCGAACCTCGACTTCGCCCAACTTTAGGCCGAAGCTCAGATTGAAAGTACGAATGGTTCAAAGGCATAGAGGGCCCAGGGTTCGTCCTTTGGAGGAGTGAACCTCAGCTTCGTTCTTCCCCAGGGGCAAAGTGCAGTATCCGACAATGAAATATTTTAAGGCACAAAGGCCTCAGCTTCGCTCTGTTCTTGAGCGACCCTCAACATCGCACCTGTTCTCCGACGAACTCCAGCAAGGTCGGGCGAACTCCAGCAAAGGCATTTTTAAATGCTAAGGCAGCGGCTGAAAGAGCACTCTAGCAGGGAAGCAGGGTAGGTGGGCATCTAAGGCGCATCCATGGCGCAAGAGTTCGAGTCTCCAGCCCATCCCATCAGGCCGACCATGTCAGGTCCCGGAAAGGCTCTAAAGGGCAAGCTACACCAACCACATTAATGAGACATGTCATCCCAACTGTAGAGATCGTCCGGAGCCGCTCTAAACACGGGTGAGCCGCATCCCATGGATCCTCTGTCATCTGACAGGGGTCAAATCCCAATTGCTCCACCTGTTTTGGGGGTTGGACATTAATGTAATCAAGGGGATTATCCCCTATAAAATGCGGCTCAATGAAATGTAATAAGGGGGGAACATCTTGCTAAAGAGCTGCTGTAGTTGGATTCTGCTTCAATATTAAGACTCCTGGTTCTGATTCTGGACTCTTTTTCTGTGTATGACGCCTTCTATGATTATTTCTGTTAATTTTGTTTCTTCATTTGCATACAGTAAATTCTGCAATCTGGATTTAAGTGTGTGATTAAGAACGAAGTCTGGAATTGTTGAAGGATACATATCAGGATGTGTGTTCAGTTTTAGTTTCTGTTATACTCATAATATTGATTGTTGCTGGTTCAAGTAGAAGTTAGCAATTGTGCTGTCTGTTCTTCCCCTTGGAACCATCTACATTTCCCATTTCTTTCAGCACTTTCCCAATCTCTATCTAGTTCCCTAATCTAAAAACCAGCGTAGTGTAGTAAAGGAGTCAGCCTTATCTCGGAGATTGGCACGGAAGGCATTCCTTCCTTCCGATATTTCAATCTGTTGGGCGGGTCTAGGGCGCATAGATAGACCAAATCCTTTCCCAGTGGTAGATTCGTATCCAACACTTACATATCCACATATTATATCTTAATTTTAATGAAAAAACAACAATTGCAAGGAATCAATTTTAAACTGGACTTCTTTCTGTTTATGGCATTATTTTGATTTAAAACAAATAGCTTTGTATTTTATTTTTCCTTCCCCTCGTTAATTTAATTTAATTTTTTTAAAATTGGAATATATCATCTTGATGAAAAGAGATTATGACTGACATTTTTATGGAATGAAAAATTCCATTTCCCATGGCAAATGTACACACTGCTGGATCTATATGATCACCTAAATTTTTATCTATATAAGCATCATGAAAATAATACCTTAGCAAACGATTTGTTGAGTATGCCTACTGTTGTTTCAAATTTCTTCCATCTTTGATTGTGTCTCAATTTCCTTGACTGTGTTTGCATGCTTGTTCTTGTAGTGCTAACATCGATGTATATAATGATAAGGATTTTGCTTGAATAGGCTTATGCGTGTTCCATCCTATTTCTTCTAATTATGTGATACTTAAACAGGTATGCTCCTGTTATTCTTCTATTATGCCATTTTGATATCTTAGCAACGTCCACAACAAGTGCCAATACGTCACCTCATTAGACTGGATCTGTTTCTCAAATTGCTTCTGTACTTCGTCAATTTACTGAGGCCCATTTGAGTAAGAAAGAGGATATTGTTGATGCAGATGAAATGAAGGATGACCTTGTAAGATATCTTAAACTTCTAATTTCAGTTCAACTGGACTTTTCTGGTTTGCATCTTGGGTCTGAATTTACATTCTTTTTTTATGACCCATTTTTACTATGTACTTCAAATTGCTAACTTTGTTGCATACCTGAATGCAGAATCCAAATAATAAGTGGGGAATAATAAAAGGTATTACATTTCTAGTGGCAGTTGCTGACAGTATTTGAAGATATTGCACCCTCCATCAGGCGTTGCTTTAGTCAGGAAATAAGTATGGGTGCTCCTACTGAGATTCAATGGATCTAATTGCTCTTTGAGTCTGTTCACAAAGTGGCAAGTGACTGAAAATGTGAGATAAAAATCTGGTTATATCATTTGTTATAGTTCTTTTGCATCTGCATATCTTTCCTTTTGTAGGATTTATGACAATATTGCTTACTAAAACTTCATTGTTACGAGGATAAGCTTGACCTGCTCTTGAAGGACATTGCTGGACAGACTTCAGGATTCACGCCTAGGGACATTCAAGCTGTAATTGCTGATGCAAGGGCAATCCTGGTGTCCAGAATTGAGGCCAAGAAAAATGAGCAGAATCAATATGGTCAAAGCATTGATATGCAACCAACTGAAGCAGGAAACATAAATGATTGTTCAAATTCTGGAGAATATCACCTATGTAAGGAAGACTTGGAAAAAGCATTTGACCGAATCAAGAAGAGAACTGCATCAGCTTTGGGGGCTCCAAAAGTAAAACGGCAATTCTGTTATGCTATTTTTGACTAATGTGATATTTAATAATACTGCAAGAGGCAAATGCATCTTGAAATTAATCATTGTGTGAATAAAGAGCCCATATATTGAGTTGTAAAATTTAATGTCTCCAATAATTTAACGTTGAGAAATTCTTGTGTTGAAGCTGGAATATTTTGTTGGTCATATTCTTGGAATAACCATACATTGTTTTCATGTTTTTCATAGGTGCCAAATGTAAAGTGGGAAGATGTGGGTGGACTTGAGGATGTGAAGAAATCAATTCTTGACACTGTTCAGGTATATCTGATTTATTCCTTCCTCTTTGATATGTCTGCTCAAGAAGAAGATCCATACGGGGAGATCATCTCTAGAAGGAAGAAAATTCATTACATTTCTACGTGTTGTATTTTGTTTATATAGAGGGAGAACTTATTAAGATTTAAAATAGAACTTTAGAAAGTGAAGAAAAGGAGTACATTTAGGATGATTTCTGGTCACTTGTTGGAGTGTCACATTTTGCAATATTTTGTTGGAATGAACAAAAGTAGAACATCAAATCAAATTTTATGCAAGAGAAATTAAAGAAGCAAAAGAGAAAGAGTTATAGAAAAAAAACTGTAGGATGCTTTTGAGCATCCAAACAAATGATCACAATCATGACAATGGATTGGGTGGTTGAGGGGTACTTATACCAAATGCCAAATCCTCAACAATAATAATTAAAATCACTTAACCCATGCTGATATAACATTAAGGCATAAAGACTAATTACAAGCTACTAAACCCTTGGCCATAACACATTAGGCATAAAAGGTTTAGTGAATGTTAACCATAATAAGGTATGGCCATGTGCCCATAGGGCTAGTTACATCAAATACTAATAAAGTACATTGCATAATGATTGCCTGTAAACTTACACATGATTACATCATTCAATTTTAGCCTTAGCCAATAAAGTCAGATTACATGATTTCCAACACCCTCCATAATTGGAATTGAGGGGCTAATGAGAGAAGACCTTATTGATAACAATATCCCTTCACCACCACCAAAAAAAATAAAAATAAAATAATGATTCTAATAGGTTGGATTGCTTTGATAATTGGAGGAACCATTTGGGTCTCCCTCGTCATCTAGAAGTTTGCCCCCTGAGTTCGAGACTTCAACCTTCATAGACTCACTATACAATTCTTTGTAGAATGTCATTGCCTTTTATAGTATCTGCCTGAGGGCTTTGAATTCTTTAAAGAATTTTCCCTTGGGTTGCTGAGCCTTAGCCTCCATTGGTTTAATGTCCTTAGGATGAGCCTGAATTTGAGGAAGCACACCACAATTCTTTATGCAACCTAAAAGTGAACAAGAAGAGAAAAGAGAGCTTTGAGGGTTATAGGAATTGGTTCCCTTATATATGGAGAGAGGAATGGCAAGAAAACATTTAAAATCCTCCTTTGCGCCTCCAAAGAATCCCATATTTGTTTTTAGTTTCTTAAATCCAGTTTTCTCTCCTTTAAAGATGGACCAAAGATCTCAAATTTGTAATACTTTGTATATATTGTAATTTTGCCCTTTGAAATGGGTGCTCTAGGTCCCATCACACAATGAGACATCCTCTTGTCACTGGAATGCCGATTTGGGGGACTGGAAGACCACCAAGGTCTTATTTTGCCTACTCGTCACACCGATTGTGTTGTATGGTTGCGAGGTGTGGGCCAGTGGCACAACAAATACAAAATGGAGGCAAATAGAAAGGATTCAAAAACGTCTAATTACAAATTTTCTTAGAATTAAGGTCGCAATCCCTTATGAAATTATTCTAGCTGAAATTGAAATGTTCCCTTTAGAGGTAATTGCTATGACCAAGTTATGTTACTTGAAAAAAACAAAAAACATGAAAAACAGTAGATGGCTTAAGGTAGTTAGGGATGAAGAGCTGCATAGGCGGAAGAACACATGGATGAAACAAAATAAAAAATGGATGAAACGTTGGGAAATCAACATAAATGAATGCCCAAATTTCAATAAAGACATAAAAAACTATGTGAACAAAAAGTTTAGAAGTGGAATGTGAAAAAATGCAAGCAAGAAAATACAATACTATATTGCAAAGTTTAATCCAACGTATGACCACAAAGAAAAAGCATATATAGGCGCTGAAATCAAGTGGAGGGAAAAATCCTCATTGCTCAGATAAGGACTAGCTCTCATAGGCTTAGATGTGAAACAAGGAGATGGACAACGCCCAAGGAACAATGGGAAGAAAGGATATGTACTCTATGCAACACAGGGGCAATAGAGATAGAGGAACATTTCATCTATGAATGGCCGATTTTTTTGGACATCCGTGGAAAATACAAAGAAACGCTTGGAAAAGGGTCTATAATAGAGTTATTTGAAGACAGTAAAATAAAAAAAGTTGGGGAGTTGCTAACCCAAATCAGAAGGAGAAGAAACTGGTCATATATATTTTTTTTATTGATGGAAAGGGTTTTTTGAAAGGTCCCCTGATGGGGACACGAAAATCGCTCACCCCAAACTCTACACTCAGATTCATTAAACTTGGAAAAATTTACAAAAATGGCAGACTCTGCCAAATAAACTTCTTTTACAGAAAGACAGTTTATTAAATTTTATATTACAATAACTTTTCCAATTCTGGAAGAAAAACAGTCCACGCAGGTCCAGAATGGCCCTCTTGCCTTCATGTCTGCAACCTGTCTCCACCGTTTTCCCACCTCTTGTGCATGCCTTCGCTTCCCCTTTTAAAATCTCTGGCATGACTCTCCATCTCCCTTTTTTCTGACGCTTCTGTTTCATCTCCCGCGTCTCTTCGTTGTTTTGGCTGTCGAAACGTTCCAACTCTTCGTCTTCGTCTGCTTTCACTGCACCTTGGTATACCACCTGTCAACCGTTGATGACGTTCGGTATACCACCGCTCGACCGTTTCCTCTATAACGGCTCCTGTAACCGCCTGCGCTTTCTTTTCTTTTGTTTGGTCGCGAAAATGCGACATGTCGCGATATCGCGACACTTTCGGCTTCCCTGCCTTCCTGCCCTCTTCAAGTCGCGAAAATGCGACATGTCGCGATATCGCGACACCTTTGGCTTCTCCGCCTTTCTGTCGTCTTCGAGTCGCGAAAATGCGACATGTCGCAATATCGCGACACTTTCGGCTCCTCTACCTTCCTGCTTTCCTCGAGTCGCAAAAATGCGACATGTCGCGATATCGCAACACTTTTGGCTTCTCTGCCTTCCTGTCCTGTTCGGGTCGCGAAAATGCGACATGTCGCGATATCGCGACACTTTTGCTTTTCGGCCTTCCTGCCTTTCTCGAGTCGCAAAAATGCGACATGTCGCGATATCGCGACACTTTTGGCTTCTCTGCCTTCCTGTCCTGTTCGGGTCGCGAAAATGCGACATGTCGCGATATCGCGACACTTTTGCTTTTCGGCCTTCCTGCCTTTCTCAAGTCGCGAAAATGCG
Organism: Wollemia nobilis; assembly: GCA_028583015.1. Classification (NCBI taxonomy): domain Eukaryota; kingdom Viridiplantae; phylum Streptophyta; class Pinopsida; order Araucariales; family Araucariaceae; genus Wollemia; species Wollemia nobilis. Next base: position 14,649 of record JAQPPZ010004351.1, on the reverse strand, counting down.
ACATGTCACGATATCGCGACACTTCTCTCTCTTGCGCCTCCCATCATCTTCTGGTTGCGAAAATGCGGCATGTCGCGACACTTTTTCTCCTTTGTGCTTTCCCTCGTCCTTTGGTCGCGATAATGCGACATGTCGCGATATCGTGACACTTTTTTTCTCCGCACCTTCTCTCTCCTTCCGGAGTCTCGAAAATGCGACATGTCGCGATATCGTGACACTTTTTTTTCTCCGCACCTTCTCTCTCCTTCCGGAGTCGCGAAAATGCGACATGTCGCGATATCGCGACACTTTTTCTTTCTTAAGCCTTCACTCGGCTTTTGGTTGCAATAATGCGACATGTCGCGATATCGCAACACTTTTCTCACTTGAGCCTTCTCTCGGCTTTTGGTCACGATAATGCGACATGTCGCGATATCGCGACACTTTTTCACTCTTGAGCCTTCACTCGGCTTTTGGTCGCGATATTGCGACATGTCGCGATATCGCGACACTTTTCTCACTTGAACCTTCTCTCGGCTTTTGGTCGTGATAATGCGACATGTCGCGATATCGGGACACTTTTTCACTCTTGAGCCTTCACTCGGCTTTTGGTCGCGATAATGCGACATGTCGCGATATTGCGACACTTTTTCTTTGTAGTGTGCTACCCTAACTTGAATTTGGCAAACCCTAGCTAATGAAATAGCAATTTTCTTGCAATAATTTAGGAATCAATTAAATCACACTCAGATCTATCTGTCTAACACAATAATCATGGAAAAACACCATAGTTTTTCATTAAAACACTGCTTTTATTGAATCTGAAAAGAGGGCAATTACAACCAATATTTTAACTCACAAATTTGATCAATGGGGAACTGCATAAGTCTCTGAAATGCAAAAAATAATAACTGATGAAGAACAGGTCCAAAATTTGTTGCAGCTTGAAATTCCTGCGCGCGCGATATTAGAAATCTGGACTGGCAGGAGAACTCAAAATGCCATAACTCTTTCGTTTCTTAACGAAACCATGTCGTGTAACCTGTCAAAATGAATGGCATGAAATTCTCTATCCAATTTTGAAGTCGAATCAACAGTATCTGGCCTGTGGAAAACGGAATCCCTCCAAACAAATGCCAAAAAACCCTGAATGCTGATTTGGATATCAATTTCTGATATAAAGCCCTCAATGGCTGAAATGTTGAAACTCTGCCCACAAATGCTGATCAATGCAAGCTCATATGCAAACCCCGGATGAGTTTGCCCCTCTGAGACAAAAGGGTTTTCGTCCTCTGCCTCTAAACCAAGAGGGTCTTCGTCCTCAAGGCTTTACTCTTGCAGGTTTTCGTCCACAAGGGTTCACTTCTGCAGGGTTTCGTCCACAGAAGAATTGCAAATGACTTTGCAGCCAAATACAAGAGAAAGAGATCAATTACAATAACAATGGATGTGTAGAATAAAGCCCAAGCCTCCTTTTATCAACCAAAACCCTAATTCTCCATTGAGAATTATATTTTATTTTATTTTAATAAAATAGCTAAATTAACCTTATAACTCCCTAATGTGGCGTTAACCCTTATAACCCCTTTTCTTTTATTTTATTTATTATTATTTTTCTTTTCCAAGCCACATAAACATTAACACACCACATTTTATGTATAATCCTAATAATTAAAAATTAGGGACATTACAATACATCCCCCCTGAGATTGCTTGTCCTCAAGCAATCGAACACAAACTCCATAAAATCAATTCAGAGTCATAACCAAGAATGATTCCAGGGTCCCAAATTAACTTCAAGAAAATCTTACCATACTGCCACAGTGTTGATCCAAGGGTGAATGCAAAGGACAACATCAAAATTATTTTCCCAAACTGTCCCAAACTTGGTTTCTTACCAAAGAAGAATGCAAAACCTGTACGCTGCCCAAATAATACTTCACCAAGGCTGTATAGAAATTGTCTCAAATGTACACATACATCCAAGCCAAGTGAAAACCCAGCTAATTCTTTGCTGCCCAACCAATATTGAACATGTAACAACTCTGATTTTCTGATTACAACAGCAAAAAAGGTCTGTTCATATTCCCAAAATGCATCCAAACTAAGTGCTCTACCATTTCTTACAGCTGTACCATGTATGAGTATTAATAAACCAGCAATGATGATGGATGAGTGACTGAAAAGTGAGTTCAACAGGTCTGATTCCTTCAATACAGCAGTGAGAAAGACATCTAAACTTTTTCCCTCATCATCTCTATTAGTCATATCATGCATAAATGTGGCCAAACCAATAATAGTGGTGAGTGCATCCACGAAACATGGACTGAGAAATGGAAGTACAACAATCATACTATCATTATTTTTATGGCCATAAGTGAAATCTATTAACCCATGTGTTTCTACCAAGTCAAGAAGGATACCAAGAGTTTCACCAATCCATCTACATACCTTCTTGATCACCTGGTGATGCTGCTCCAATAATTCTTTACCAGGCCTGTATAGGAACTTTCCCAAATGTGCACATTTATCCAAGTCAAGTGAGAAACCAACTGTTTCTTTGCTGCCTAGTTCAAACTGTATGTGGAGTAAGCCTGATTCTTTAAGACCAGCCTTGTAAAAAGCTTGCCCAAGTGAGACTTTCTCAAAGTTGTGTGAAGACTGTCTCAATAGTGCACAAAGATCCAAACCAAGTAAGAAGCCAATCAATCCTTTGCTTCTCACCAACATAATCTTGCCAAAGTTACCCAAAAGCCTTTTCCAAACTGAATTTTGCTCATGCAGGGATATCTCTAAACTGTCTCCATGATGCCCCATGCCTCCACGTTCATCCAAACTGAACAAGAACAGGTCTGATATAGCTCTTACCAAATCTGATTTAGTGTGAGCAGTAATAAAATGAATATTCCCAAATTTTCCCAATTCTCCTAGGATCACTCCCACATCATTCTCAACAAGAGTATCATGTAAAAGAGTGATGGAATTGCTAAAAACATGACTGAACACTGAGCATAGCAAGTCTGATTTCGTCATGGGGCATATCAAGAAAAGAACTTCATGAATAGCAATGAGTGAAAATTGCCCAATTCTTCCAACATCGACCAAACTCAGTCCACCATCATTGTTTGAAACTGAACTACATAGGAAATGATCTGCAACTGTAGACATAATGAAAGAGAAATCTAATTTTGAGTCAACGAACTTTGTTTCCTTTTGATAATAGCCATTCTTTATTTTCCCAACATCAAGATCTACACACGCTTCTTTCTGAAGTATCTTCTCTGCCTTTGTGTTGTGCAAGCATCCATACACCCTAACTTTCATTAAAATAAGCTTGGATTTGAAACGATCTGCAGTTCTATTTATGGCAGGGCAATGCACTAATTCTTCAAACATTCTTTCAAGTGCAACTTCTTCCTCTAAGGCCAATTTGCATGAATTTATATGCTGTTGTTCCGTGACTGTACCGAATACATATGAGGACTGAATTCTGCTTAAGTACTTAAAACATATAATTTCCATATGTCTCATGGCTGTAGGTGGAATGCTAGACATCAAAACTGAAAATGCATTTGCCATATTTACAATACTAGGCTGAATGTGAATTAAATCTTTCAAGGGATAGATACTCATGATATAGGAAATTTCTTTAATATTAGTCCATTCATTATTATTGAAAAGAAAGTATGGCTGCTCTTGCTGCTGCGCTGCTTGCTTAAATACCTCACTAAAGATGATATATTGTTTAGAAGGTTGTATACTAGTGACATCTTCATAAAGGTGATGTTTATGACCATTGGAGATTCTCTTTTCATGTTCAAAATGAAAATCTAACCGTTTTGGCTCCTGAAGTGCTTGCTGAGATGCTTCATTAGAGATGATATTTTGTTCAGGAAGTTGCTGACCAGTGGCATCTTCACAAAGATGATATTTGGGACTTTTATTGGAGATGTTATTCTCAAAATAAAGATCTGACTGCTCTTGTTCCTCTACTCCAATTCCTTGTCTATAAGTCAAGGTGCTAGGAATTTGCTCAATAGCTTGACTGCAATCTGTTTTTTCTTTTGAGAGAAGCGAAACAACACTGTCATCAAGCTTATCTTTTGATTGAGTCAGACTTGTACAGATGATGCTTTCATGGGCTGACAATTGCTGCCCAACTAGATCAGCATTTTCTTGATAAGCACCCTCTACTTGATCTTTAGCATTCAAATGAGTAGAAGCATTATTACTAGCATTCTCATCAACATTGTTTGAAAAACCAAGTGTTAGATCTACTTTGCTTGCTGTACTTAGATCAGCTTGGCAAGAAACTTGAGAACCTTTTTCAATATTTTGTCCCTTCAAAGCTTGTACATGTGACCTTTGATGATCTTTTTCCTTTTGAGACAGTAGGCTTGGCTGCATTAAGTCCTTAGGTTTGTTGTTTCTACATATGTGACCAAGAGTCCAAGCTTCTTGACATTTGAAGCAACGATTCTCTTTCCTTAGCTGATTTTTGCTTTTGTATTGGTGTTCCGAAACTTGTAACTCTTTAATAGCTCTTTGTTGTGTTTTCCCCTTATCTTTTCTTTGAACATTAGACTCTTCTTTCACCACCTCATTTTTATTTGCACATGTTGAAGCTCCTGTTTCCCTGTGCTCGTCAATGACCAAGAAGGGCTGCAATTTCTTTTCACACTCTTGAACTACACTGTTAACCAAGTCATGTGCTGTAGGTGAAGCAACCAAATAATGTCTCCAAACAGCCACTAACATAGTCCACAGTGGCCGAGGAATTTCGTCACTTTCATTGATAATCAAAACCATAATATCTCTCATGGCTGCAATAACATTATCAGTATGTTTTGATCTAGCTGTAGCAATAAAATGATGAAACATTTGGTAAATCAAATCATCCAAGCTCAAGTCTAACATGATGTTACCCAATCTAGTTCTTGCAAAAGTCTCAAGTATAGTAACTCTCCTAGCAAAATGAGAGCTTTTGACCTTTCCCAACCCTCTAAAACTGTCAACCAACAACTGCATTACCATTCTCAATGTGTCATTTCCATAAGGCTCCTTAGGTGCTGATATTCTCATAATTTCACTTAAACAGGAAGTAACCATGAGTCTTACCTCCTTGTCTGGGTGACCCAATAAATTTGGCTCAACCAAAGAAAACACCAAGGGATTCAAAGCAATTTGCATAATGTAAGAAGGTGAGCTAACAACCTTGTCTAAAATTTTCTCCACATCCCTTAAGGAATTGAGAAGGTTTTCTATTGACGGGAACGGATGTTCAAGATTCTTACCTGCAATGTAGAGCTTCACATACAAATTTTTGGGGTTCCTTTTCAACTTCAAGTCAAATTTAATCAAGAAGTCCATAAAATCTGCAAATGACATATCATCCTGATAATCATCTCCCATTGATTGATATGCTTTATAATCTTTCCAAAATACCTCTTCTTCACTGAGTGGCTTCATGAATCCACAGGCTGGCAGAGTTGACTTGTGCTCTGATACCACTGTAGTGTGCTACCCTAACTTGAATTTGGCAAACCCTAGCTAATGAAATAGCAATTTTCTTGCAATAATTTAGGAATCAATTAAATCACACTCAGATCTATCTGTCTAACACAATAATCATGGAAAAACACCATAGTTTTTCATTAAAACACTGCTTTTATTGAATCTGAAAAGAGGGCAATTACAACCAATATTTTAACTCACAAATTTGATCAATGGGGAACTGCATAAGTCTCTGAAATGCAAAAAATAATAACTGATGAAGAACAGGTCCAAAATTTGTTGCAGACTTGAAATTCTCGCGCGCGATATTAGAAATCTGGACTGGCAGAGAGAACTCAAAATGCCATAACTCTTTCGTTTCTTAACGAAACCATGTCGTGTAACCTGTCAAAATGAATGGCATGAAATTCTCTATCCAATTTTGAAGTCGAATCAACAGTATCTGGCCTGTGGAAAACGGAATCCCTCCAAACAAATGCCAAAAAACCCCGAATGCTGATTTGGATATCAATTTCTGATATAAAGCCCTCAATGGCTGAAATGTTGAAACTCTGCCCACAAATGCTGATCAATGCAAGCTCATATGCAAACCCCGGATGAGTTTGCCCCTCTGAGACAAAAGGGTTTTCGTCCTCTGCCTCTAAACCAAGAGGGTCTTCGTCCTCAAGGCTTTACTCTTGCGAGGTTTTCGTCCACAAGGGTTCACTTCGCAGGGTTTCGTCCACAGAAGAATTGCAAATGACTTTGCAGCCAAATACAAGAGAAAGAGATCAATTACAATAACAATGGATGTGTAGAATAAAGCCCAAGCCTCCTTTTATCAACCAAAACCCTAATTCTCCATTGAGAATTATATTTTATTTTATTTTAATAAAATAGCTAAATTAACCTTATAACTCCCTAATGTGGCGTTAACCCTTATAACCCCTTTTCTTTTATTTTATTTATTATTATTTTTCTTTTCCAAGCCACATAAACATTAACACACCACATTTTATGTATAATCCTAATAATTAAAAATTAGGGACATTACAATACATCCCCCCCTTTTCTTTTATTTTATTTATTATTATTTTATCCTAATAATTAAAAATGAGGGACATTACAATACATCCCCCCCTGGACATTAACACACCACATTTTATGTATAATCCTAATAATTAAAAATTAGGGACATTACAATACATCCCCCCCTTTTCTTTTATTTTATTTATTATTATTTTTCTTTTCCAAGCCACATAAACATTAACAGACCACATTTTATGTATAATCCTAATAATTAAAAATTAGGGACATTACAGATCCCAATGCCTTTCAAACCCTAGGCCAAACCCTAGGACTGTTGCAATCTACCAGTGCTGAAGAAACCCTTGAATCCCCTCACCGTTCATCTCCCGTGGCCACTACCCTTGAAAACCCATCCCCCCATCCTCTGGAGCCGCCCACTTCTTCACAAACTCAATCGCCTGCGAAAGCGGCCGAATCTTCTGTTACGGCCCCCACTTCCCTGTTCACTAAAAGAATGCCGCAACAAGATCTATCCCTGATGTATCCCCTGTATGGAGAACTGGAACTGGCGGAAAGGCAGCTGCAGACTGCAGATGACCAACCCCTGGCAGCCAAGGCGGCCCAGGGCTATCTCACGTTTCTTCAGGGAGTCAGGAAGAGGAGGAGAGAAGAGATTGCCGTTGTGGAGAAGCTCACCAGGTTCGACCTGGATAAAAGGGTGATACATACGGAGAAGAGGATCCCTAAAGTCAAGAAGCCTATCAAAGACATGACTGACGATGATTACGACTATCAGTGCAAGGACAAGAGCTTTGGCGACATCGTCGAGGAGAAAGAGATAGGCGGGATCAAAAGGAGAGCTCACACGCTATTCATAAAACAGCAGGAGACAAAGCAGAAAGTTTACCAGCTCTAGGATGACAAGAGGAAGCTAGAGGAAGATCTGGCGAAGTCACAAGCGCAGCTGGAGACTGCCCAAGGGGAGGTTGAAAAATTGAAGGAGCAACTCGCAGCTGCGCAGAAAGAAACGACAGATCAGAAGGCAGCCGCAGACCAACTGGCCAAGGAAAATGAAAGCGCACTGGCGCAACTTGCAGAATTTCAAGGGCAGCACCAGGAGATACGGAGGCAGCTAGAAGAAAAAGCATCACAGGCCCCTGCATTTTCAAAAGAAAGAATCAAAGAAATTAGAGCTGGTCTGCTGAAGGGTTTCAGAACCTACGTCTCCAGAGCCCTCGCCGTCTTCACCTTCATCTCCAAGGTGCAAGACATATCTGCCCAGGGAAAGCTTGTGGTAGAGGAAGTCGAACGCCAAGCGAAGTAGTGGCTGGACTTGGTGATTAAACTTGAGAAATGCGATCACAAAGGCTTCCAATTTGTTCCTATGTCACAGATTGCCCTAGACTGGGCTGATTCAAGGGCGTCCTTGCATTTGTATTTTGAAAAACTTGAAAGAATCCAGAGAGCCAGGAAGACCCTGTATGCTTCAGAAAAGGAGAAGGACATCTGCCTAGTCCCTTTCAGGGACCTTTCATCACTGGGATTTCCAGAGTTCTTTGGCCCAAGTGGAGTTTGCTTGCCCAGGGAGACACTGATGCCAATCTGAGAGACCTTCGAGGCTGACACCTCGGAGATTGATTGTTGGGCGGACCCAGTTCTGGAGGAGCAGGTGACGGGGTTGGTTTCCAAGTTCTGTAAGATCAGCTCCTGCCTCCACAAATTGGGGGAAAGATACAGATTGATCGACACGCTCCAGATAGAGGCATTTAAGCGGATGCTAAAGGATCTCAAAGATCTAGAGCCCTTCCAGGAATCATCTTGGGCTCAGGCTAGAGCCGCGTATGAGCGTGTCCGTGAGCGCCTCAGTCCCCCAGACCAGGAAGAAGAGGGAGAGCGGCACTCTGGCGAGGAGTCAGAAGGAGGAGAAGAAGTTTCAAGAGAAGAGATCGCTGAGAGCGACATAGAAGAAGAGCAGCTACCATAGCGGGAAGCTCAGCAAGGGCAGCAGAAGCAATAGAAAGAAGCAGGGACCGAAATTGACTCTGCGCCCAAGGGATGAAGGCACGGGTCCTTGCATCGAGGCGAACTCGATACCCCGCGAGCCGCCAAGAATGTTGCCACTTTTTGCAATGGGATACAAAAACTAGAAAATTCAAAAAATTGTTGTTGCTTGCTTCCCTTCCTCCTCTCCCAGCTTCTTGCAGGCATTCTCTATTTTCTTGGTTAGTTTTCTGTTTGTTCATGCATTATTGTTCCAGTTTTTTAGCAGTTTCGGCAAGCTCGAGAATTTTCCCAAAAGTTTCTAAGTGTTGAGCACTCCCATGGTCGGTCCATTTTTGGAGCAATTCCGGGAGTCGCTCCCTTCCCCGAGCGATTCCCAACTTCGCCCTTCTTTCCAGGCGACCAGCGGCATTTGATGAAATGTTCTAAGTGTGAGCCACTCGAAGTCGTCGTCTCTCTCCAACGCCGCCCATCGTCACGACAAATTTTGAGCGAAACAGTGCGGAGTTAGAGCAAAGTGAAAAATATTCTAAGTATGGGCCGCCCAAAGTTGCTCATTTCCTCGAGCGCCGCCCGTTGTCGCTGCAGTTTTTGAGCGACTCCGGGTGGGAAAACAAAAGATGGTGCAAAGTGCGAAAGCAGACAGGAGATGATCAGAATTTGGCTAAGTGTCAGAGCGCAACCCGACTTTGCAACGAAGTCGAGGTGCGCTCTTCTTCCTGTGCGCACTTGGGAAAGCAGTGTTCGGAAAATCAGCTAAGTGTTGGAGCGCAACCAGACTTCGCATCGAAGTCAGGGTGCGCTCCCCTTTTTGTGCGTATTCCAAACAGCGGCCAAATCAGCTTAAGTACCGGTGCACAACCCGACTTCGCAGCGAAGTCGGGCTGCACCCTTTGACCGGTGCGCAGTTGGGCAAGATTCACCAAGACCCAGAAATTGGCTAAGGCGCGGAGGCCCTCCCCAACTGCATTGTTTCCCACCTGCGCTACCCGATAGTGCTCTGATCCCGGGCGAAGTTGAATAAACTGCCTTTTAAGGCAGACATGTGTCACTCATCAGAATTCGACAAGTGTCCAGCTTCGGGATTCGAGCCGAGATGTGACGGGATAAAGGACAAGCATGGACCGCATTACCTACGCCAGCTGCCTCCATTTAAGCTGATGTAAAGTTCCATCTACCACAGCTACCCGCATTCCTACCGACTAGAAGTTTCACCCGACGCATCGCCACGTAGTTGTACAGCTTTCAGGGAGACCTTGCTGCAAGTACAGTCCTCGCCGACGGAGTCAGCATCAGTAGCTCTTCTGCCGCTTTTGTCGCCTATTGTCTGGTCTGGGACTTTGTGCCCGTAATTGTAATCGGGGGGAACTTGGGCTATAAATAGCCACGCCATTTCATTGTAAAAGGGTGGAAGGGGAATATACTGCTAGGGAACCATTGTAGCTATACGTTTGCTTCTGAATACAAGACATATACTTGGCTTTGCTTACTGTCATCATTTTGTATGCTGCCTCTCCTTGTCATTTCTGCCTCATGTTTCTTATTTCATTGCTTATTGTTGTACTTAACTCTGGACTCCGGTATTTGATGATTAAGTATTCTCGGAATGCATAGATAGAGGATACATAGGATGTTTGATAGCTGTTGTTTTTATGGAGTGTTTTGTATTTAATTGTTGTTAGTAGTGGTGATTGATCGTTGTCGTGCCGCTTATTCCCCCCACCCAACTCCAATCACATTTGGATTCTCTTTCCGCAATTTATCTCTTTCCTGCACTCTTAGCTTAAACACTAAAAACCCACAGGAAGCCGGCCTTCTCCGGAGATCGGCACGGAAGGCATTCCTTCCTTCCGGCCTTTCAATCTGGTGGGCGAATCTAGGGCGCATTATACCAAATCCTTTCCTCATGGCAGATTCGTAACCAACAAGTTCATTTATCAATATTTTAACTAGTGTATCCATTTTTCTTTTTAAGTACATAAAAAATACAGTTTCAACAATTTGAAACCAACACAAGAAAATAAAGCCACCTTTACATACATTGTTAGGCAGAATTTCATACAAATGTGTTAATTGTTGCATTTTTTTTCACTCTATTTATCATGCTATCATATATTGGGATGTGTGTAGTCATCAAAATCAACTATATTCGAATGTTTTCAAGTATCTTCTATGCTGGAAAACATGCTTAAATAAGACAAAATCTAGTTTAAATTTTGAGTTTCTGATGTGTGAGGCTGAAATGCATGCCCTACCTTTTTCTATTGGTCCAAATTCTAAAGTCGTTTTTAAGGAAGACACCTTGACCTAATAGGATCCTTCTGTTACAAGGAATTTTTCAGTGGTTAAGACACCTGCCTTAGTCACATGTTTTGATGACTGCCAAGAACATGTGAATACCATCTCTAACTTAAGGAATCTGGTCCTATCCTGATGAGAAATGCCTAATTTCACTGGTTATCTATATTGTTTGAGATAAGAGGGTATCTATGCATGGATATCTGTTGTTCAGGTGGTACTTTGATATTATTGGCATTGTATGGTTTATGATGTCTTTTGCCTCCATTCTCAACATTACAACAATTTTTATGCGTTTTAAGAAGAAGAAGAAAAAGAGGTATTAATGTGGAACAAAATTCCATCATAGGTATTAAGGGAGAGGATAGGAAAGTAAATGTCATTTTTGTATTTCAGGTAATTTTTGTTCCAAATTATAATGTCAATGTCGCAGAAATGCTTATTCCTGCCAGTAAACTTTCTCAACATATCAGGTACATTCTGTTTAAGTTAATTTGTTCTTTCCCTTTTTTCCTTTACAATTAAGCTTCCCATAACCATGCATGTCCATTCACCAATTCAAGTTCTTAATAACATCATTTTAAATCTCTTTATAACACGACTGGAATGGAAGCCAGTGGAACCAGAAACATGAATTTATCTATGAATGGATGTATCTTTATTGGGACATTGGATGGTGCGCATGTTGAAATACATGAAGAAGTTGGAAAAGAAAATTTCTTTTTGTTTGGCGCTAGGGCTAATGAAATTGCTGGATTAAGAAAAGACAGAGCACAAGGCAAGGTATTTGTTCTTCCAACTTGTCAAGCCTTTCAAGTTCCTGCCATTCAAGGCATTGAATTCTATTTCTTCTGAGCACTGTTTTATATTTGTCCATGTTTTAATAAAAACACTTCTTCCTAGATCTCTGAACACCTAAGTTTTCTTTTGTTTTTAAGGAAGCACTTGTGTTATGCTATTACTAAGTACTATTAATAATTTATTATTTACCAATTATAGAGATTGATCTGTTTTTTCAATTTATTGAATATAAATATGTGCTTAAATAACCATATTTATTTTAAGCCAGACCCAAGGTTTGAAGAGGCAAAAGACTTCATCAAGAGTGGAGTGTTCCGTAAAAACAACTATAACCCTTTGCTTGATTCTCTTGAAGGGAATGAGGACTATTGCCGTGGTGACTATTTTCTTGTTGGCAAAGACTTTCCATCGTATATTGAATGCTAAAAGAAAGTGGAGGAGATATACAAGGATCAAGAGGTAATTTGAATTTCTAGGCTTAATTCCTTGGCATCACTTGTACAATTAAATAACTTTGGATAATGATTGGGGATATGAATTGTGTACATGTTTGTTGTATTACAATATGTGTAACATGTAAATATTTCATGCAGAAATGGACGAGGATGTCCATATTAAACACATATGGTTCGTACAAATTCAGCAGTGACCAAACTATACATGAGTATTCCAAGGATATATGGGAAATCAAGCCAGTTAAATTACCTTAGAACCACTTTTTTATTTCCTGAGAGTGTGTTCTAATATAAGGCACATATCAAAGACCACTAATTTTATGTCAATTTTAGTGAAGCTTATGATGCATCCATAGTTGATGAGTTGTTATAGTTGTCAAGTTCCAAGCTCGGTGGTTGTATGATTCCAAAACAGTAGCACCCCTTCAGATTCATAGCAGTTTTGGTGAGGAACAAAATATATAATTACAAGTATGAATAAAAGGGTGCCTTTAATTCCCTTTGTCATCTTGTAATTTAAATTATTATGAAGATTTAAATTTGTGTAAAAATAAACCTTAATGTGATGACTAATGATGACTACAAACAGTGTTATAAAACTCGACGAGCTTTTTTAAAACCCCCCAAATCCCAAGTCAAGTTGGCCCAAATGAGTCGTTTGGGATAGAATCACATCAATTATTTTTAAAAAATCACCAAACTCACTGACTCTCCAAAAGTCGCCAAAATCATGAGACTTGAGGCAAAAATTTGACTACAGTAAGTCCCTTTGACCAAACAGCATGAAAGGTCATTCTTTTTTCTTTTTTTGGCTCATTTTGGCAGTTTTCAATGAAAATGAGAGGTGAAAGGAGGTGAAGGCAACTACACTAAAGAATCATTTATCCCTAAACACAAATCATTTGGGGTGTTCAAGAATCTAACAAGCACCTGACATTTGAATTTCAAGTAAACAATGAAGTTTTTAGTATTCGTGCTCAAACCTTGGGGTTTTCCTTTTGTTTTGAATTTCTTATTAGTTTTATTTTTTCTCCATGTGTAGCCGTAGTGAAAATGATCAAGAAAAGAGACCCATCTTGGAAGCATGGAATAGAGAATTTAAAGAACGAGAAGGTCATTTGCAACTATTGTGCACTCAAGATACATGAAGCCATATACCGCCTCAAATACCACTTTGCAAGGATAAGTTTCATGTAGACCCTAAAGTTCAAAAGGAATGTAATTCCCTTTTAGAAGAATATCAGGAGAAGAAGCAAGTGCAGAAAAGAACTAGCACAAAGATTGTTTCCCCTCCTCCTTGACCTCCTTCTATGGTGACTGGTAGCATAGGCCATAAGCAATTGCATCCAAGTTAAATAATAGGGAGTGGGACCACTTCTTTTTTTGTCCCCCATACTACTCCAAGGTCACAACCCTCACTTAAGGGCATAATTACATGGAATATTTTCACGAGAAATGCTTGTGCAAGATTTTGGTTTTTATCCGACATTCCCTTCAATGTGGCAAGGCCTCCATATTGACAAGAAATGGTAGATGCCTTCAATGTTTCCAACATAGGAATTAAGGCACCTACTTATGATGATTTTAGGGGCCTTCTAAATGAGGTTGTGGAGGATAACAATTTTTGCTTGATGAGTATAGAAAAATATGAAGAATGAAGGGTTGCATGATCATGTTAGATGGGTGGACCAATGTAAGGAATTGTGCATTGATCAATCTTAGGATTTTGAATCAAAAAAATAAAAGAGACCATATTTTAGGATTTTTTTTTGGGTTGTGCAGGTATTGTATGAGGTCCACATAGGACATACATGATCAAATTTAATTAAAAAACAAAGGGAAAATCGAAATGATAACCCTAAAATGATGATAGGTTGGGATCAATGAGGCCAAAGAATCTATAAAAACTAGGAAGCTCTTTAGCAATAAGGAGAAACTATTACATAGAGGTTCACTCGCTGAAACAAAATAGGTTGGGCTCAAAAAAGATAGAAAATCAATTTTTTATGCATTCTAGTCTTTGTCTTGCATTTCCATGGCTGCACTTGATCTTAAGGATGAAGCAAATCTAACACCTATTATTTTAATTAGGTGTTCCCTTTGTCGTTTCCACATTTTCAAATGATGTTTGAGGACTTGAGTTTCTTAAGGCGTTTCTATTTCAGCAACCGTATCTAATTTTCAAGTTTCATGCAACTTAGTATCATGTGCTTGTCTATTTTAATCAAATGGTCCATGGAAATAGGTCTTTTCTCCTTTCCATCAATTGTCACAAATATTTGTCCATAGAACTTTTTCTCTTTCTTTTTCTCAATACTTTTTTTCTTTTTTCTTTTTGCTTTTTTGAAAGAACAAGCCAGGACACATGGCCTCTTATTTTTTCTCTTTGCCCTCAATGGAGTATTCTCATGGTAAATGATTTTTTTTCTCTTAAGAAAGTAGAAAAGACATGGAAGCTTTCTTTTACACCTTTCCAAAGCCTCCATGTTTGTCTTTAATATTTTTTTTCTATTTAAGGAATATCCTTCTCTTTGCTTCCTGTGATATTCCCTATAAGATGCAACTCTTAAGAAAAAAGAGCCAAGTGCTATGG